>CM076986.1:37156686-37164186 GCA_039105355.1 Benthosema pterotum
CACAAATCCAAAAGCTTGTTTTTTGATGCTGTTTAGTTCCGGCGGTCTCCCGGGTGCTTCAAAGCGCCACTGAGCAACTTGTATTGAAATGAACGGCAAGGGGGCGGGGCTATCGCTCCAGTCCGCTCTCTATATTTATAACTCTATGGGTGTAGTGGTGGGGGGACGCGGGGGGACGGCGTCCCCCCACTTCTCACATCTAAAATATTTTTTTTGGGCAGAAGTAGGCCTACTCATTTACTTTTATGGATACAATTATGCATTGTAAACAATCCATTTCTCAGTATGCTAGTACTTGTTTGTCTGTGTGTGTGTTGCGCAGGTGCACACAAATGCGCATGCAAATGCAATCGTGCATGCACGTGTCTTAAAGGGGAATTCCACTCATTTTCAATATTTTACTGTCATTATTTATTATTAATGTCATTAATATACATTAGAGATGTTGTGTGGACATGGTAAAAAAAAGTTCCTCCATTCTGTGTTTCCTAGAAATGGAGGTTTCACCATGCTAATGAGTTTCCTTTTTTCTCTGAGAGCGTACAAATGTGAACCAAATGGACCCGCTAGGGTCCATTTGGTTCACATTTGTACGCCCTCAGAAAAAAAATGAAAATGGGTGGAATTCCCCTTTAAGAGGCGTCCCCCCACTTCTAAAAGTACCACTACAACACTGCCCAGGTAGAAAGACCCACCCACACTGGACAGTCGAAACGGGACGGGGCAGTGTTCCTCAGGTGGACAATGTGTTTAAAACCGGTTCGCTAAAATCTATTTTTTTGACAGGGCCGTTGCTAGGCATGCGAATTGTGGAGTGCTCGGGGTCGTGTTCAACGCATGCGCGCAGCCGCTGACATCAGAGCGGGGTATTAGCCCTGCCTATGTCGCTGTCCATGGTTTTGATCAGAACGTCAAAGTGAGGCGAACCCAGTGAGGCGACAGCACTAGCATTGTTCCACCGTGCCCCCGAAGGTAGCCTCGATCTCCAGGCTCTCGTCCGCGCTGCGAGATAAGAGCCTGGATTCACAGTGCCCCAAAGCCACTGACGGAAGTCGGTTAACTAACCGGAAGTCGGGACTTCCGGTTAGTTAACTTCCGCCGGAAGTTGCCATTAGTCACGATGCGGTGCTCCCGAAAATGAATACCCCACGGAAACATTTTATTTCTCCCTTTGTGCTCGCAAAGCTGTTGTAAATGTTTAAAAGATGAAATCGTGTGCACTTGGCACACTTATACAACTGCTTTGTTTGTCAGAATCATTTTTTTCTGAAAATAAGAGTGAACAAGTCAAGTCGCTAGTGAGGACTGAACAGGGTTGTTTCTCTGGGGACTGTAAATACAGCCACTTCCGCAACTAACGTTCTCAGTCTCAGAAGCGCACCGTGTAACCAGGGTGCCCCAAAGGCAGGCTTTTCAGAGTAATATCTGCCTCATCTGCTGTTGCGACTTTCATTTGGAAAATATCCTGTGCAGTGTTGGGCAGTAACCCAAACATATTACCCAATATGGGTAATGTACTGCCAAAAGACACCTCATTACTTCTTACCTTTGAGCTTGTTGTTACATGCTAAAAAATAGAACAGATTTACAAGCTATCATCAGAGATGTGCAATAGTTTGTAGATCCTAATCCACAGCAGCATTCTGCACACATTCTGCACTACAAGTTGTCGCTAAACAGATTGCGCTAAACTCTATTCCTTTGCGGTTGGGAAAGGTGGACTTGGGAAAGTAATGTAGTAATATATAATCTAATATTATTACTTTTTCTAATGGGTCATAAGTAAAGTAAGGCTATTACTCTCCTTAAGTATTATTGTCCAACACTCATCCTGTGTTTAGTGCATCTCAGAAAACAAAACTCTGCCACTTTTGCTTTGATTTGAGTTTATTATGGATCAAACCTCATAAACTCAAATAAATGTATAATTAAAATGTCTAATTCATTGTTATTGTGTATTGTGTGTGCGCGTGTGTGTGCGTGCGTGCGTGTGTGTGTGTGTGTGCGCGCGTGCGTGCTGTGTGCGTGCGTGCATGTGTGTGTGCGTGCGTGCGTGCATGTGTGCGTGCGTGCGCGTGCGCGTGCGTGTGTGTGTGTGTGTGTGTGTGCGCGTGCGTGCGTGCGTGCGTGCGTGCGTGCGTGTGTGTGTGTGTGCGTGTGTGATCTCTCAGGGACAGGAGTCTGAAACAGCAGCGCTCTAAGAGCAGAGATGGCAGCAGCATCAGGGACAAGTCAGTCACCATCCAGACTCCTGGAGAACCACTGCTGGATGCTGAGTCCACCAGGGGAGACGACAGGGTCAGAGTTCACTGCACACTCACTAGCAGGGGCGGATCTAGGCATAGGCATGGGGAGGGGGGTAATGCCCCCCTAAATGCCCAGTCTGCCCCACCAAACATGATGGCATGCAAAACAACCCAAGATATTTCAGTGCTTATATTTAAAAGAATTTGAAACCCTACTGAAAATGGTATGCGGGCGGCTTCATCGCCCGTGTCGCTTCGCGCCACGGGCGATGAAGCTGCACCCATACCATTTTCTTCTGCCCCCCCAATTGGGAAATGGTATATCCGCCCCTGCTCACTAGCACATCAAACAATACAGAAATAGCAGATACACAAGCGTACACACATCAAGGCACAAAGTGAGCTTAGAGATTTTATATTTCTGAATAGCCAATTCTAGTTTTAATGAAGTATTTTTCAGTTTCATAGTCCCTGGTTACTTTTTACTCTTTGACTTTGTCATCTTTATGTCCTAGTACTTCATCATAGTAACTTGTGTCCATTGTTTATTAAAAAATAAAACATATCATGCTCTCAACTGCCACCCTTGTCAGCCCATGCCAGCCTTTGGTTTACTGTCATGATAAAGATCCTAAAATGTATGTCCCACAACATAACACCACACTGAGCCTGGTATTTTCCATAGGAAGTTTTCTTAATGGGGAACACATGATCAATCTAGGTATAGAGGAGAGAAAGAACGGCTTAGAAAGACAGGCAGGGAAGGAAATGCAGGCAAGTAGTAGCAATAACAATGCAAGGAATGAATAGTGTAAGATGGTGCTGCAATTTGGTATAGCAATGTTATCATATAAAATATTAAGGCTGTTGAAACTATTTACATAATGGGATTAAATTAATTGACTGATTGATTGATTGATTACTGACTGACACTGACTCGACCCACTGGGCATTTTCTTATTGAAAAACTGGGTTGAGCACAGTTTTACAGAGACACAGAGATACAGATAGCTGTGTGTCTCCCTGTAACCAGAGCCATGGAGTGTAGCTGGGGCAGAATTGGGGGCTTGTAGATCTCCTTTTTTATACAAAATCTAAACAGATCTTTTTCCCCCAGATTCTGTGTCTTTTTAAATGCCTTCAAATCCTCAAAATTCAAATCCACATACCGATGGTTTGAATGGTGATTAATCATGATTAAGTTCATTTTGAATCTGTGATTAATTAATTAGAAATTTTTAATCATTCAACACCTACAAAATATATACAAAATATATAATAATGGAAGGCAAAGAAATACCCTTCGGAGTGGCTTCCCGGACGTTAGTGGCAGGCCTTACTGGAGGCCCATACAGTGTAAAACAATAGCACCAGTGCCATCTTCCTCTCTCTCAACCGCAGGATGACAACTGGGGTGAGACCAACACGGTGGTGACGGGGACGTCGGTGGACAGTGCGTCCAACGAGGACCTGACCCGTCTCTCTAAGGACCTGGAGGAGTCGTCTCCTCTGGCGTGTCGCCAGCGCTACCTGGGCCCGGCGCTGGCCGCCGCCCTGGGCCTGTTCGCCCTGCTCACACCGCTGGCCTTCCTGGCGCTGCCGCAGCTGCTGTGGCGAGACGAGCTGGAGCCCTGCGGGACGCCCTGCGAGGGGCTCTACGTCTCTCTGGTAGGACAGTGTGTGTGTGTGTGTGTGTGTGTGTGTGTGTGTGTGTGTGTGTGTGTGTGTGTGTGTGTGTGTGTGTGTGTGAGTGTGCGTGAGTGAGTGAGTGAGTGAGTGAGTGAGTGAGTGAGTGAGTGAGTGAGTGAGTGAGTGAGTGAGTGAGTGAGTGAGTGAGTGAGTCTATTATCGGACTCCAAAGCATAAACAGTGATGCAAACAATAGTGTCTGAGACTTAGGGCTCCATTTTCGTTACCGCTAAACCCCTTATATCTTAACTTCTTCGCCTTTTTAAACTATTAAAAAAGAACATTTTTCAATAGTTTAAATGGTCAGTCTACAAGCTCACAGTGTGTCAATAGATTAGCACTTTGAACTATTCCAAAAAGTTTTTTAAAATAGTAAAAAAAAAAAAGATAAGCGGTTTAGGATAAGGGGTTTAGGATGGCAACGAAAATGGAGCCCTTAGTGTCTCCAACTCTCTCTGGAAGAGGTTGCACATGAACTTCAGCGGCCGCACTGAGGCTCTCAAACACAAACGCTGACACTAAGCATTCGCTGACATCAAACAAAATTGCATTGAACAAGGCCTTCAGTTTGATGCCCACAGTTCAAACTACCACACGAATTTCCGGACCGATAAACCAGAAGCGCAAACGTTTTGGTCCGTTTTGGGCATTTTTTTTTCTTTCCGGAAATTGTCCGCCTTAATAAGGCTCAATTATACTCCACACTGAAGTGACGCGGTGAAAGGGTTTCACCGTGGTGTAGTTTTTTAAGGGTAATACAACTACAACATGAGGTCAATCACCGTGGTGACCAGCTATCACTGTGCATCCTGACACATCTCCCTGTTTTTACTATGGGGCTTTCACTGTGTTCACTGATTGTCTAGGAAAGTGGGAGCTGACAGGTGATGACAGCGATAGAAAGCGAATAGAAAACAAATACAAAACAGAAAGAAGAATATAGGTAGTAAAACATTAAAAGTAGAAGAGGAGGAGAAAGCAGGGAAAATGGGTCAAAATGAATGAATTTGAAGAGATGTTGTCGATGGAGGTCAGGCAATACGAACATGTCAATATGAACTCCTCAATGGCAGAGAGAAATAGCTGAGAAATTGAAGGCAGACACAGGCGGTTGTCTATGGTTGAGCCTTTACTGTCACCATCTGACTCAACAGTCTGAAACCCATTGAACGAGAGTACAAAATGGCATAAGTTTAGAATATTAGATCTTATTCTAGTGTCATTAAATTGATCAATTAAAAGCATGAATAGAGCTGGCAGTATACAGTAGACCAAGCTTAATTAGGTTGGCAACTATGGAGCAGGTTTATTATAGTTATGGATTTTTCATTTTAGTTTAGTGTTAGTTAGTTCTTACTCTTCTTACTCTTTCTTACTCTTCTTACTCTTTCAATCAACTTTATTGCTCAGACTCAGGGTCCAGTACAAACAACAGACAACATACAGACAACATTTATTCTGTGTGCCTGCCAGTATGGCAGAAGCACACAGGTTGTGATTCGTCAACTTAATCCATAATCACACACTCATCTATCTATCCGAAATTTTGACCGCTATGGCCGGCCGCACAGTTTGCACAATCCCCGCAATATATATATCAAAACGTGCGTCTCGGCCGGGAAAGATGTGCTTGTGCTTTTCTTTCCGATACGCGTTACCGTGCCAGCGTAATTCGCAATAAATGACGCAAAAAATCCCCATTCGAAATGAATGGGGGCACACCGAAAAAAACAGAAAAAGAAGCGCTTATTTGGAGCCACATTACTCTGGCACATTGTGGCGTAGAAACACGATTTTAACTTTAAACAGCAGACGCGGCTGTCGACTTCGTCACGGTTCAGACGGTATTCGAATATGTTGCACGGTTTGTCCGCTATCGCAGTTCAAAGTGTGCATGGTTCGAGAATTTAGCGGAGCCTAGAGGCTCGCACGACCAGTGAGCGAGTGAAACAGAGTGCGAAATGCAGTGTCTCGAGGTTCGGGTCATGACCGAACAAATCGTACTCACGGCCACAATATTCGCTTTACATGCATGGTTTTCGGACATTTTGTAGACAAACTTCTCGCCTTTCACCCAATGTGACCACCAAAGCCCAGTCAGGTACAGAACCGGTGCTACGGGCCTCAGAGCGAGATGACGTAACCTCCCGTCTCCATATGAATTACATTGTAATGTGCTGCATTTTGGCGTTTGACGTTTCTTTTCAAACGCAAATTCTTAAATCGCTCTCACGACCACGTCTTTAATCGTACCAATACCACGATCGCACACAAGATACCTAATCGAGTCGGGATGCCCACATCGAAAAAAGTAATCGCTTACAAGTTTTCGTTTTCGCGTGAGAGGCATTTGTTTGCGGCAAGTCCCGCCCATTCACTCCCTTTTTAACGAAGGAGCCAAAGTGCCTGCACTGACGCAGGTACAACAGGTGTAACAGATTAAGCCCTAATTAGCTGGCTGCCACAAGAGTTATAAGACCTCAATGAGTTGGTCTGTAAGACCTTGTGAGCTTGTAGATCTGCAAAATCTACAAATAGGCTTTATACACAACAACAAACCAAATGTACCCTAGGTTATAGGTTTCATATGTAACCAAATGGACCCTTAGGGGTCCATTTGGCATCAATAGCATAAACCCCACCCCCTCTGTCTTCCTATTGGCTGGTCTTTACACAGCTATAAATTGGGTTTGGAGCATGCTACCGCCACAATATTTGGTTAATGGACGTCTTGGACCAATAGGAAGGAGTTGTACTGCTTAAGCCCGCCCCCTCTATATTCCTATTGGCTGGCCTTTACACAGCTATAACTTGGGTTTGAAGCATGCTACCGCCTCGATATTTAATAGATGGACGTACTGAGCCAATAGGAACAAGTTGAACTGCTTAAGCCCCACCCCCTCTGTCTTCCTATTGGTTGGCCTTTACACTGCAGAGGACTCCCATATGAAAACCCCCTTTCACAATCAATACAGCGAAATACAATGGGGGAAATAAGTATTTGACACGCTGATGATTTTGTAAGTTTTCATGGTTAGAATGAAATGAGCACTCTGTCATTTTTATGGTACTTTTATTTGAACAAATAGAGGCAGAATATCAACAAAAATGTCCACAAGAAAACATGTTTTAAAGGTTATGAATTAATTCGCGTTAGATCTGGTGAAATAAGTATTGGATACCCAAGCACAGTCTGACTTCGTACTTGGTGGAGAAACCTTTGTGGGCAAGCACAGTAGTCAGAAGTTTCTTGTAGTTGGTCACCAAGTTTGCGCACATCTCAGGAGGGGTTTTGGTCCACTCCTTTTTAGAGAGATCCTCTCCAAATCCTCAAGTTTTCGAGGGTGTTGCTTTCCAACTCGAAGCTTCAGCACCCTCCATAGATTTTCCATAGGATTAAGGTCTGGAGACTGGTTAGACCACTCCATAACCTTAATATGCTTCTTCTTGAGTCACTCCTTTTGTTGCCTTGACCGTATGTTTTGGTTTGTTGTCATGCTGGAAGACCCAGCCACGACCCATCTTCAGTCCTCTGGCTGAGGGAAGGAGGCCACATCCATTGGCC
>CM076986.1:37169186-37399186 GCA_039105355.1 Benthosema pterotum
GTTGACACTGATTGTTCATACTTTTAGACACCAGGGGCAGTTCTAGGCATGGGCATGGGCAGGCAATGCCCTCCCTAAATGCCTAGTCTGCCTGAACTAACACGATGGCATGCAAAACAAGCTATGGTATTTCAAATCAAAAGGGCTTATGTTTAAAATGATTTGAAACACTACTACTACTACTACTGCTACTAACTAACTACAGCTGTGGCACCACTAAACCAACAGCATTTCATCATTGAAAACAGAAAACTCTCTGAGTCAGACCTTTAGCTTTATGCATGCTGCGTGTCTGTTGCAACTTCAGCAACAACTGATGTTATTATTGATGCTGTACTTGCTTAATAAAAATCCTGTAACCAAAAATGGTATGGGTGCGGCTTCATTGCACCCATAGCATTGTCGTTAGTACTGCTTCATTCTAGAGCAGTACTAACATCATTGTGGTTTTGTGTTGCTATTAGAGCATCCAGAGGGCTAAATGATGGAAAGTTGGTTAACCAGATGTAACTCTTGAGAACGTAAAAATGAAACCAAATGGACCCTTGCGGGTCCATTTGGTTTCATTTTTACACTCTCAAGAGTTAAAATATTCATCATCTGAATTAGCCCAAGTCTACACAACTAGAAGACGGACAAAAGCAAAAGAAATCTTTCGTTTTGTGATCTGTGGGGCTAAAATGTCCTCAAGTGGTGGTCCGTCCGTGGCTCAAATGCCAAATAAACGGTGGTCCCTGGAGTCAGAAAGGTTGAAAACCACTGTACTACAGTATCCAGAGGGCTGCAGTCTGGGTTCTAGAGCAGTACTAACATCATTGTGTTGTTACTACAGCATCCAGAGGGCTGCAGTCTGGGTTCTAGAGCAGTACTAACATCATTGTGTTGTTACTACAGCATCCAGAGGGTCTGGGTTCTAGAGCAGTACTAACATCATTGTGTTGTTACTACAGCATCCAGAGGGTCTGGGTTCTAGAGCAGTACTAACATCATTGTTATTGTGTTGTTACTACAGCATCCAGAGGGCTGCAGTCTGGGTCCTAGAGCAGTACTAACATCATTGTGTTGTTACTACAGCATCCAGAGGGCTGCAGTCTGGGTTCTAGAGCAGTACTAACATCATTGTGTTGTTACTACAGCATCCAGAGGGCTGCAGTCTGGGTTCTAGAGCAGTACTAACATCATTGTGTTGTTACTACAGCATCCAGAGGGCTGCAGTCTGGGTTCTAGAGCAGTACTAACATCATTGTGTTGTTACTACAGCATCCAGAGGGTCTGGGTTCTAGAGCAGTACTAACATCATTGTGTTCTTACTACAGCATCCAGAGGGTCTGGGTTCTAGAGCAGTACTAACATCATTGTGTTGTTACTACAGCATCCAGAGGGCTGCAGTCTGGGTCCTAGAGCAGTACTAACATCATTGTGTTGTTACTACAGCATCCAGAGGGCTGCAGTCTGGGTTCTAGAGCAGTACTAACATCATTGTGTTGTTACTACAGCATCCAGAGGGCTGCAGTCTGGGTTCTAGAGCAGTACTAACATCATTGTGTTGTTACTACAGCATCCAGAGGGCTGCAGTCTGGGTTCTAGAGCAGTACTACAGTGACTTCCCGGTCTACAACCCTGCGTTGATCAACCTGCCAAAGTCCATCCTCACCAAGAAGATGACCGGCTTCAAGGTCTACAACCTCGGGGAAGGTGAGCCGTGGACTTTATTCTATTCTAAAGATTCAGTTCTTTTGGGTGGGCTGTTTCTGCATTTATTGATAGGTTTATAGTAGTTTGACAGGATATGGGACGGTTTAACACGCAGCATTACTTAGTTAGAATTAATTAGCATTATTATTTATTAGCGTTTCTTAGGATTTATTGGCATTACTTCATCTATTGAAATGATTTTTTTTAATGTGGCGCAAATATTTTTCAGTTCAAAATGGGTTAATAAAACCTGAATCCAAGATCACGGATCGTACAGAACTGTTTACAATTACAGATCAGCGCAAAACTGGAAACGGAGGGCTACTGTTTCCGGGTTAAAACAAGAGGCATCTCTTCTGCAGTTTCTGCATTTTCAACAGCACATCTCTCTGTTTTGGTGCTGATGCTTTCAGCCTCCGATTTAGGGATGCGCATGACCTGCCAAAATAAATAAAGAACAAACATCACTGCCCTTGAAAGAAGTTTACCAATTGTCTATTGTTATTCACATAGTGTACTTGTGACTCAGACCAATAGTTTATCAGAGATTTTTTTAGCTAACGTGACACATTTCATTTCTAACACACAGAGAGCAGCACCAACAACTCCACAGGACAGTCCAGAGCCATGATCGCTGCCGCTGCTCGCAGGAGAGACAACTCCCACAACGAGTTCTACTACGAGGAGGCCGACCTGGACCGTAGAGTCCGCAAGCGCAAGGCCAGGTAGGGTGCACATACGCACGCACGCACACGCACACACACACGCACAAACGCAGAGCTGTGGTTTCCATACTGGGATCTAGGTCTTTAACTCTGAGAGTGTACAGGGCGGCAGTGGCTCAGGGGTAGAGTAACCACAAGGTTGTCAGTTCGATCCTGGGCTCCTGCAGAGATACTGTCGAAGTGTTCTTGAGCAAGACACTGAACCCCTAATTGCTCCTGATGTGCTAGTAGGTGCCTTGCATGGTTTCCACTGCCATCAGTGTGTGTGAATGGGTGAATGTGATGCACAAGCTATGTAAAGCGCCTTGGATAAAGGCGCTATATAAATTTACCATTTGTACACATGGACATCAAAGAGTCCATTTGGTCCGTCAAAACGTAAACATTTAAGCACCACTGCTTTAGAAAGTATGTTTAGAAGGATCCAGAGTTACGTTGCAATGTTTTTAACTTAATGTTTTTTTTTTACTTAAGTCGCTTTAAATTAAAAGAGCGATGAAATAACTACCGTATTGTCCCGAATATAAGCCAGCTCTGATTATAAGACGGCCCTCATTTCCCAAGACTCATTTGTGGGAAGAAAAAAAAAAAAAGTTTTAAGACAAAATCCGGTTATTATGCAAGAATATGGTTTATTTTAAAATGTTTCTATATCATTTTAAATACAATTATTTCCATGTGACTTTGTATCATAAAACAGTGTAAATAAGATAAAATGGAGGCTCTTGATATTTGTTATTCCAGTAACAATCAAGCCTCCTTGTGTTTAAATAATATTAGTTTTATACATAGTACTAATATTCTATGCATAGTTCCTAGGAACTAGGAACTAACATTATGTGGCAGTGTTGTTAGTGGGACAATAAAAGCGTTTACACACAACACAGTGGTGCTCTGAAGGAGAAGCTGCTGCTGTGTTAGTTGGAGCTGAATAAAACAGAGCATCATAACATGTCCTCTGTTGTTTAGTTAACATGTCCAGCTTTAATTGAACTACTCTGTTGCTCTGGCATGGTGAAGCTGTTCTCCTTCTTCCATCTCCATCTGTGATCTGTGTGTGTTACTGGAGAGAAGCTGCCATTGGATGGAGACGCTCCACCTCCACTCATAACGATGGTATTAGGGGGAATGCTGCCACCTAATGGGCTAAAGCTGCGATTGTAGGACAAGGGGCATTTCTGACACGTCTATCAACCCACTTTGTCCTGGCGTTAGATTCTACTTTCTGACACTATAGGATCTAGTTTCTGGCCCTAGATTCTAGTTTCTAGCGCTAGATTCTAGTTTTTCTGAAAAATCAATATTTCTGTGTCAGTGATGGTCAAAATATTTAATGCCAAGGAGGACCCCTAGAATTGTCTGTGTTTGGCAGGCTGCGGAGGAAAATATCCCAGACCTCCCAGAAACAAAGATTAGAGTTAATAACGTTTGCTCCGACAGAAAATAACATTTAAGATTTGCACCATGTTTTAAGGATTTTCCAAAAATAGCAGACCTAGAAGCTCGGTGGCGGTGGCTTGTAGATCTGCTATTTTTCAATAGTTAAAGCTGGTTAATGCTTGAAACACCTGAATTCGTTCAGTAACACAATGGGTTAAATTAAAATGTTGTCATGGACATGGACAACAATATGATAAATTGTTGTTCCTGTGCTTGTCTCCTCCCAGACTGGTGGTGGCTGTAGAGGAGGCCTTCACCCACATCAAGAGGCTCCAGGAGGATGAGGTGTCAGCGACCGGCGGCGGGGGAGGGGTGTCCTCCTCCCCCAAGAACCCGCGGGAGGCCATGGACCCTCGGGAGGCGGCCCAGGCCATCTTCGCCCCCATGGCGCGCGCCATGCAGAAGTTCCTGAGGACCACCAGGCAGCAGCCCTACCACAGCATGGAGAGCATCATCAACCACCTGCAGTTCTGCATCACACACAACATGACGCCCAAGGTGAGGACGGAGAAGATAGAGAAGATCTGTTATTGTTACTGTAGTTACCACCATTGGTCCTTGAGAGGGTTTCAGGTGGTCCTCAGGCAAAATGGTGGAAAGTTGGTTAACCAGGCAGGGCTTGACAAGTAAAAATAATGGTCGGGCAAGTGAAGACTGCTACCTGGTTGCCCGATCGGGCAATGTGTGATTTAAGTGCGCTATAATACAACACAAGATATATCTGTCTTGATGGTGGTCAATATGCTCTGCCTCTGCATCTTTCCCTGCTTTCTAGCTATCTCTCCTATCTCTCTCCCACTTCCATTTGGTTCCAAACTATCATCTTGCTGGCGTCACAGACCCCTGAGTCTGTGACCACTATGGGAACCACTTTGGGAACCACTGATTTACAAATTGAATATTCACTGTAGCTGATTTTGACTTAAAACAGTCTTCGACTGCAATATATTTTCTAGGGCAAGTGACCATGACCTGAGGGCAAGTAGAACCTGACTTGCACTTGCTCAATGGGCAAGTGCCTCGGAGACCTTAGTGTCAACCCCTACCAGGTGTAACTCTTTGAGAGTGTAAAAATGAAACCAAATGTACCCTCGCGGGTCCATTTGGTTTCATTTTTACACTCTAAAGAGTAAAAATGTTCATCACCCAAGTCTACACCATTAGAGAATGTAGAAGATTAATGGTCATTTTGATCTACTCTACTGTATGTTTGACTATTCTGTTCTGTTTTCTCTCCGAAATCCAGCCTGGAATTGTGGACTAAAGCAAATAAATCTTTAGTTTTGGGGTCTGTGGGGCTAAAATGTCATCAAATGGTGGTACGTGGCTGAAATTCTGAATAAATAGTGGGCCCTGGTATCAAAAAGGTTGCCCTATGCAGTGCAGTTTTCAAACTTCCCTGGCATCATTTTGTGACCGTCGGCATACGACCGTTTTGCATACCGGTCGCGGCACTACGGTCGAGGGTTAGCATCCCACAGGATGTATTTTTTCAAAAACATAGCTGCTGCTTCACTGCGGTGCTAAGTGAACATTTTGAGAACAACTGTTGGGTGAAAATGATTCAATACAAACTAAAAACAAAAAAATAATTTACCAGAAGCCATCTTAAAGGTAGTAGAGGCAACCTTTTTAGCCAAAAATCAAAATTGATATATTTTAGCTATTTTCCCCTCTATGTTGCTTCTGCTTTGATGCTGCAGCTGTTTCCCTGCAGACAGACCAACGTTTTGCCAGTTATCTCTCCTAAATTGTAGACAAAAAACTTAAGCGAAAATAATCGCTTTTTGGGTCAGAGAGACTAAACTAAACATCAAAAGTGGTCTGTGGCTATGTAACTCTTGAAAGCGTAAACCTGAACCAAATGGACCCTTGCAGGTCCATTTGGTTTCACGTTTACACCCTCAAGAGTGAAAATATTCATCTTCTGTATTAGCATCACTTACAACTACAGACTGTAGAAGAATTGTCGACACAAGCAAAAGAAACCTTGAGTTTTGGGGTCCGTGGAGCCAAAATGTCATCAAATGGTGGTACGTAGCTCAAATGCTGAATAAATAGTGGGCCCTGGTATCAAAAAGGTTGAAAACCACTGTATTAGAAGGTTGAAAATGGGTGGAATTCCCCAGTCTAAAATTGTTGAATAAATGGTGGGGATCTGGAATGAAAAAAGGTTGCAAAAACCACTGCTGTATGTGCACAAGATAAGCTAAAACTTGTCCCTTCCCCCCCAGGCTTTCCTGGAGCGCTACCTGACCCCGGGGCCCACCCTGCAGTACCAGAAGGAGAACGACGGGGGGCGCCAGTGGACGCTGGTGAGCGAGGAGCCGGTGACGTCGGCGCTGCGCCAGGAGCAGGTGTTCTGCCTGCGACGCCTGGACTTCTCCCTGGTGGTCACCGTGACGCCGCTGCCCTTCCTGCGCCTGGGAGAGGAGTTCATCGACCCCAAGAGCCACAAGTTCGTCATGCGACTGCAGTCAGAGACCTCCGTGTAGGAGCAGGGCCCTCCCCCGGGGGGCGCTGCAGCTCCAAGGCCCCTCCCCTCCTGGACAACCGGGCCGCACGCAACATTTTGGCTGATTTGTTGGCGTTTTGGGGCGTTTTTTAATACAGTAATAATCGGCTCTTTTTGGCCGCTTATACCCTGCCCTCAGAGTGACGGTCAAACGGCAACAAACACACTATTTTCTTTTTTTTATTTGACTCACGGAGTAAGCAAATGGGTGAGAGGATCCACCAGTTCGGATTTCAGTGTTTTTGTTTCAGGGTTTCTGTGGAGCGTTTCTTTTTCTTTTCTTTTTTTTTTAAGGGCCCCCCACTGGTGCCCAGGGCCCGCCTGGTGCCCAGGGCCCATGCCCGAAGTGCCCACAGGGTAGATCCGGCCCTGCAAGAGAGAGAGAGAGAGAGAGAGAGAGAAGGAGCAGGAGAGAGGAGGAGGAGGATTTGAGATTACCAGCAGTAGTAGTAATAGTAGCAGTAGGAAGGAAGGAAGTGTGCTGTGGTGTAGAAGATGAGTGTTTTTTTCCACGTCAAGGCCCTTTATTTATTCTGCATTTGGGCAAACGGACGAACCGCCACTCTCCGCCATGTTTAGCCTCTTAGAGGACGCCCCAAAACTAAAGAACGTGTGCACACATTTACCATGCTGTATTGACCATGTTGGTGCCATTAGAGGAGATATTAAACAGGGCAAAACGTTTGGACCCAAAATAACAATCCTTTTACATGCTGTAATCATGTAGACTTCTTGCAAATTACCTTAACTACTGAACGCGTTTTGGTGTTTTATCTGTTGAAAAATAGCAGATCTACAAGCTCATATCGCGCCACCGATATGAGCTTGTAGGTCTGCTATTTTTGAAAAATTGTGAAAATGTACAATCTGATCAGGACACAATGGGTTAATGGACAACTTTGTTGTTGTTGTTGTTGTTGTTGTTGTTGTTGTTTTTTCAACCAAGGTTCATGTTTTAGGTTGTTATTAGAGAAAGAAAGGTGAAAGGGATTTTAGCTGATGGGATTATTATTCTATTTACTACTGCTAATACTAATAAACCCCAGGAAATTGCATCTGTCCACAAAATATACTGAATGTGGCAAACTGCCATATTGAGCCTCTGGCTCAGGCATGCCCAAATATGTTGTGTGTAAAGTGCTGCGCGGTGTGCTTCACATTCAATAGATCCTGTGAACTTCTGTGGCCAGTTATAATTTCCTAGGGTTTATTAGAACTGTAGTACTGTAAATAATAATAATAATAAAAAAAAACGCTTTAAATTTTTGTGAACACGTATGTATTTAGGACCATGTTCGAATACCCCCTACACCCATAGCTAAAATCCCTAAAACTAAGAAAAGCAATGAATGCAAAACAATCAGTAGATTTCCTGTGGTCTGGGGGCTTTCTGGCTCAAACAAGTGCTGTTGGGTTTTCCTGCTGAATGTGATGTCACAGCCTGCAAGTCACTGTTTCCACCGCGTTGCCTGTTTTTCAGTGGCGACTCAAAAGCCTTCCGAACCCCCCAGAGAAAACTCCAGACCACTGAAAATCCACTGCATGTTCAACGCTCAGGTGTCCTGGATGCAGTTGAGACCTTTAAGTAATGCAGATTGTGTGTAGATACACACACAGGCCAAAAAAGTGAGTGGTTGTGTGTTGTTCCCTTCACACACCTGCCTGTTTCACTGCCCATTCAACTTTTTATACTGTCTGCTAGTGGGCTGCACAGTAATTCAATTCCATTGTATTAACGTGTCAACAACACCACAAGCTGTCTCAATGACAGAAATAAACTCACAGAGATCCCACCCAGACAGAGCCAGCCATATATTGCGACAGCGGTAACAGAAATAAAAACTTCCCCCACCCCTGAGGAAGAAATGACAACCACATGATCAGAACCCGACCCTAGTGTGGGCGATCACATGACCTCTCCAGTGGAGGTCACATGGTTAACCCATTTTCACCTTACACTAGACTCTACAAAATGTCTTTGTAAATCGGTGCTCTGAAAGATCCATGTTTGCGCGGCAGTAATGCTAGTAATATTTCGTGCCAAGCAAGGACCCCCGCCAGAATTACTCATGTTTGGCTTCGGAATCCCGTTGCATCGATCGGAAACTAAACAAATCTAAAAATCGATCATGAGGTGAATGGTCTGTAGCTTTTCTTTCTTTCTCATGCATTGAAGCGTTGGTTGGTTTACTACTTCTGTTTACACCACAGAGCAGCTGCTTGCCTCTTTCACTTCCCACATACAGACTAGTAAGGGAGGGGATTTCACAAACTATGACAACTAAGTAAATGCTTGTCACTGCTTTCCATTCCATGAATATGACATCAAGGCATTTAAGTAATGCGTTGCTAACCCCCTCCCGTCCACGCAAGTGGTGACAACTGTTCCCTAAATGACTAGTTCAGACCTGGTCACCCTAGTTACTGCTGCTGAGTTAGTGTCACAATTTTACTAGAAACAGACTGCATGGAATATGAGTATTACTATTCAGAGTTTGATTTTAGTGGTCTATGAATGAATAGCGGAGTTCGCGGTCATCATCGAAAATCTAAAGCCTTTACTGTCGCAAATGATATAGAGATATAAAGACACCTCCCCGACAATATCACAGGGTCAGTTTGTGTATATTTTTGGACCACAATTCTCATAAGAGATGATTTTCAGATGACCATATGTTATTCCCCGTAGAGAAAAACTTCCTCAAAAAACACACCAGGGCATGAACGAGTGACGTCAGGACTCCATAGGTTACCGTATTAGTGGTAGACGGTGAATTTAACCGTGCTATTAACAACACAGACTGTACTTTTGGTGTTTTAACCTTCATTGAGAAATAGCATTTGAATATCCTCTTGCAACCAAAAATGTGCCAAGTGATAAGATACTACTCATAGATCCGAAGTCACATTAGTGCAAAAAAAAAAAAAAAAGCATTGCCTGTTGGCTGCCTTGTTTTAAGCCCTGTGTCCAGCCTGTGACATGCTGGCAGTTATGTTGAGGGTGTGGGTTAGAGTTAGGGCTAGTATTCTCGGGATCAATGGACCTTCGGAACGAATGATGGCATGGCACCCAAGTGCCATTCCCAAATAGCACACACTGTATTGCCTACAAGCTACAAGCAAGTACAATTCCGAGTCGTAATACGCTCGCTTTTTATTGCTTTTATATTGGTACTGTTTTGTGTGCTGGCGTCACTTCCTGCCTCAGTCGGCGTGAACGTACAAAGTGGCCTCCGAGTTGGTTTCCTCTCGCAGTGTTTGTAAATACCAATAAATAAAAAATAAGTGAATCGTATCTATGTTCCCCAGCAACACAATTCCACTCACAATAGGGAAGTATGCATGCAGAAGCGCTACATTAATTTCACCAATGAAACGTATCACTTCACTGTCCTGAATGGGAACTTATTGTGTGTGCAACTGTGCATATAGGGACGATTCACTTATTCAATGGGTTCTGTACTTCTGAAATCAACTGTACCTTTCATTTTCATTGTTAAACGGGGACCGCAAAGACATTCCAACACTGGACGGACAATAACGTAAACAAGTGATTGTAGTTTCTTATTCTGTTTTGCTTTATTTTATTTTTTTATAACCTCTTCTCAGTCTCAGTGCCACAGCGGACATGACTTACCGGTGTATATATATATATATATACAGTTACAGCATTGCTGAGAAGCACAGACTTTTGTACACTCTGAGAGTGTGAAAATGGATCCGATGCTGTCACCCTCTTTTTAAACTTCCTTCTCCCCTAGCACAATTCTCAAGTATGATGACCAATGTGCCACAATATAGTGTGATCTGCTGTACATGCATACTGTGTAGATAGAAGACACTGGTGGTGGACAATGTTGCTCATCCAAATATAAGTAATACTCACAGACATTACTTTGGGGTCTAGCGATGCAGTCTGCTACGTCTGACTCATGTGCGTCCTTGTTGGCAGCTGAAAAAACTACAGTAGCATTGTGTGACACGAGTGACTTTGGTGTTTGTTAAATAGTTTGAGTGTGTGTGTGCGTGTGTGTGTGTGTGTGTGTGTGTGTGTGTGTGTGTGTGTGTGTGTGTGTGTGCGTGTGCGTGTGCGTGTATGTGTGTGCGCGTGTGTGGATTTGTGATGTAGGAGGCACAGGTGTGTGCACTTTTATACGTCGATCGTTCAGATAGACAAAGATGTTTTTTCTATTATAATTGACTGTCGTTTTGCAAAAAAAACAAAAAGAAATACACTGATGAAATAGCATTGCACACACACTGGCTGGTATTCTCAAATGCTACGGTGCAGCCGGGTATAGTGGAAGGATTCTCATTGGCTGCATGGTAGCAAATCAGGTCTGGGGCCTTGTGTGTAGGCCAAAAGCCTGTACCACCAGACCTAGGCCTGGGCTGACCAAATAATTATCCATAAAAAATAAAACTCAAAAAGTCCAGAAATCACCTGACCCCCTGGTTTTAATTAGTATGGGTAATTATTTGGTAAGCCCAGACCCAGGTCTGGTGGTACAGGCTTTTGGCCTCCCACAAGGCCTTAGACCTGATTTGCTGCCATGGAGCCAATGAGAAGACTTACACTATACCTGGCTACACCACAGCGTTCGAGAATACCAGCCAATATGTCTTGTTTGTCTTTTCATGCATTTGAATTCAAAACTTTTTTAAAAAGTATTATTTGTACTGATCTCGATTTCCTATAACACCGTTTTTTCTAAAAGAATGTTTTCTTGTTTATTTACGTGTTTACTTTTCACGTTTGGTGTGTTTTAGGTTGATGTAAAGAAAACCATGAGATGTTTTTAAATAAATGTAAGCTTGGACTGAAAGTTCTGCTGGTGCCTCCCTCCCTGTCTGCGTCACGACTACGCTAGCAGCTGAGTTTTTTCTTTTTTTGCCAAAGCTCAACAAAACACAGCATGAATAGGAAGTCAAGCGTTTGGTGACAATGAAGGTCCTACTTCTCTTGGTTCTACTGCTTCAAGGTAGGCTTTAACACTTTTCACCAAGACATATTTGCTTTTAAGTCAACATCAAGACTACAATTATTATACTGTATGTGACACCATCAAGCTGAATCAATAAGTGATTGGTTTACCATGTGGAAATTGAACACAACTGCAATCTGTCAGGAAGACTCTAGCATTTGATAGAAAATACATTCCACAAACTACAGACATGAACATGAATAGCTGGCCATTTTACTTAAAGATCTCAATGCCATCTTATAGCATGTTATTGACCTTTATAAGACCTCATTTCATTTAATATACACATTGTTTGCACATGTTACTAGTTGTGCCTTTATAACAGAGTGATTGTTAGTTATAATGTGCTGCTCCTTTGACCATAATAATGCATTATGACGAACAGTTATAGACGTTTGTTATAAATATAGTTATGAGGAGTTATACATGGTTATGGGCCTTTATACCAAGTCTTATGAAAGCATTATAAATGTATTATAATGCAAAATAAATGAGCCTATAATGCATTATATAGGGGACCATCAAGTAAAGTGTTACCGTAAATATTTAATATTGGTCACTATAATAGAATTTTAATGATGATGTACAATGTTAAAACGTAACAGTCTTTATGATGGAAGTTTGTTTCTTTGTGGTTAGACAGCATATGACAGGTTGTGTGTCTCTGAGCCACAAGACATGTGTCACTCATATGAGTGACACATGATTGATTGTTGCTTCCAGGCCTGGAACCTCATGTCTCTATTCTCCATATTGTGTATTGTTTTGTTTTTTTGTAAATAATAATACTCTGTTAACTTCAAAGGTGCACATTTTGGCCAAATCCCTTAAAGGGCTGGTTCTCAACCTGTGGCCCGGTGATCACCAGTGGTCCTTGAGATGGTTTCAGGTGGTCTCCAGCTTAGTTGGTTAACCAGATGTAACTCTTGGGAGCGTAAAAGTGAAAACAAATGGACCCTTGCGGGTGTTTGCACTCTATGATAATAATAAAACTACATTTATATAGCACCTTTCAAAAAACATGACAAGGTGCTTTACAGGAACGGAGCAACAGCAAACATAATATTAACAAGCAGCAAAACACACTAAAGAATATAAAACAAGGCAAAACATAGATTACAGAGGAATGTTACTAAAAGCTTATGGGTATGAGTATTGAGTAATGAGTGTTTTTACATTCAGCTACAGTCTCTCTCTCTTTAGGTGCATTGTGTGTTGTTTCAGGATTAACAAGTGTTTCTTTGTGACATATCAGGTGGTTTATCACTATATAGTTCAGTTTCTACCGGTTTGTGCCTCACCTCCCCTGAACGTGAAGGTTCTCAAGGTTAGAGGCTGACCCACGCGTCTGGGTCTGCCTTGTATCTGACTGACAGGCAAGCAGCTATAGTAAACCTGTGATCATATCTCTCCACTGTATTCCCTCCATTAGCGCTGTCATTCTCTCTCACAGAAGTTATATTAACTAATGTTTTCTTGATTTTCTTTATGCGTCTCGTCATAACTGTCGTCCGAGGCAGTTGCAATATTCATCACTTACCGTGCACAATATTTTAATAGATAAGTCAGCTTAATAAAGAAACACCACCTAAGACCAGACAAATTCTCCTTCATTTATTTCTCATTGCATGTAGTAGAAGTGCAAATTTACTCAATCAGGAGCTGTTTATTGGATCTTAATTGGCGGGTTGGGATAATAAGCGAGCAGCTGCATTTTGAATGAGTTGGAGACAATGGATGGATTTTTTGGATAGGCCAGTATACAGGGAATTACAATAGTCTAGGAGTGAGAAGATGAAAGCATGGATTACTTTAGACAGATCGGATGTTGATAAGAAGGATTTAATTTTGGAGACATTGCGAAAATGGTAGAACGGGGTTTGAATTATTTTCTTGATATGTTCTTCAAAGTTCTTGGTTCTACATGGTACAGTCAGGCAAGTAGTGGTCTAAAGGGAGTGCCAAAAAAAGACCTTGCGGCCTTGTTACTCATTTCTGTTTCCCGTACAGTCAATACAACAAAAGTGAAACAAAAACAATTAAGAACAATGTAAACAATATGAAAATCCGGTGGACGCCCCCTCCCCTTGCCCCCCTCCCCTCATGGTCGCCCCCTCCCCTCATGGTCGCCGCCCTCCTCTCATGGCGCCCTAAGCAACTGCCTAGTCTGCCTAATGGCAAAACGCCCCTGCAGTAGGTTATTGAGTCCAGTTTTGACTTGCGGCAAACCGCAGGTGACCTTTAAGTAAGGCTTTAAATTAATCAAGGGTTTTACATGTTTTTACGGTCGCTGGAAGGGTGTTCCACGTTTTGGTTGAATAGAAGCGAAATTAATTTAGGCCCATATTTGTGCCATATCTAGGTTGAACATGGTTGGTTGCACTCCCTGTAGTGCTGTGAGTGCATGAACTTCAGTAACACTAAGGAAGTAATTGGAAAGAATACCTGGGTAAATTAGCAGAGCAGTGGTTTTCAACCTTTTTTGATACCAGGGCCCACTATTTATTCAGCATTTGAGCCATTTGAGCCACCATTTGATGACACTTTAGCCCCACAGATCTGCAAGACCTGTGGTAGAGTATCGGATCTTGTGAACCTGGCACAGATCAAGATACTGCACTCTGTCATCAACCCTCAGCCAGCCCAGACTGTCAAAGTGGGAAGGGGTGAGGTGGGTGCGGGGTTTGAGCTCAAGTGACAGCCTGAGCAGTTTGTTTTGGGAGGTCTGAAGCCTCATTTTCATGGCCTTTGAGGTGCTGTCATACCAGGAGGCTGCATGACATCGTCAAGTTGTCTGTGTGGTATTGGCGGTGAAAGACAACAATGACACAAACCAAGTGGACCCTAACGGGCCCATGTGGTTCCATTTGTACGCTTTCAGGGCATTGTTGGAAATGGATGGAATTCCCCATTAAGGGCCATTTTCAGCTATATAGATCTTGTAAGTAATTGGCTACAATTTTACTACATTTTTTTGTTGAATTTGTCTGTCTCTGCATGTTCTATGGACAGTTCAAAAAGCTGCCTGCCAATAGAAACTGACGGGCACAATCTTTTTCTTCCTGGAATGTTATCATGCTATAATAGAAGCATTGTTCTTGCACTCGCTGCTTTTTTCGGCTGGAAAGGAGCTACGGTGTAGTTATGCGGTTGGGCATTCGTCTGGTTAGAGATAAAAATATATGTAAAATATTTAATAAAACCCAGTGACTGTTCACTAGAGCTGTCCTGAATCCCCTGAGACGCAGAGCAATTCAACAAAAACAGTTCCATATTATTACTTGCGTGAGCACAAGTAAGGCGATCGTTGTGCAGCGTTTGGTCCCTCAGGCTACCGGTACTCTGATTGGCCAGTTTAGGTGAAGTAGGCTCACAAGTAGGCCATGGCCTACTTGTGCGCCAGTTTGTGCTCTACCGAGTGCTGATCTAATTTATAATGAGGACCAATTATATGAAGATATCTTGTAAACGGGTGACCTGGGGGATTCTCAATCCTGTGTAAGTGACTCCTATAATGAAGAATATTTATTGATCCTTTGACAAAATGTTCCTTTGTTATTCTCAGTGGCGTTTCTTGCCACCAAGGAGTTAGACGAGGTCTCAGGCTACATGGGTGAGGATGTGACTCTGCCGTCGGGTGTGGATCCCTCATGGAACATCTCTTTGATCGAGTGGTCCATACTCACCAACAACACTTGGATCGCCATTCACCGCAGTGGCAAGACAAACGTTAACCGTTTCTGGAGGTACCAAGGAAGGCTGGCACTAAACATCTCCTCAGGTAACAAGAAGTCATTATTGAATTCAATATTGGAGTCATAATAGTTTTGTTTTTCGTTTTACCGTGTATATAATATATACTGTATTTGTTTGTGTTGTTGTTGATCTCAGGTGATTTAGGTATCCGTGGTTTGACCAGGGAAGATGCTATGGTGTACACGGTGGATCTGAAAAACACAGAAAGGAACCAGACCAAAGTGCGCAACAAAGTCCGACTCATAGTCAATGGTAAGTAACAGCTATTCACACAACATTCATTATACCTTACATTTGTTACTTCTTTGTGTATTGGGTTCCAAAGTTAAATGTTCACAAAGTGGGATCATTGCAGGTGGCACAGTGGTTAGTGCTATCGCCTCACAGCTAGAAGGTCCTGGGTTCCACTTCCGTGAGGTTCAAGGTTTCTTTATTTGCCATTTCAACAAGTTGAATTGGATTTTTTTTACTCATATAGGGGGATACCCAGATTGTACTGAGCGTGTCGCCAAACAGTGCATGTCGAGCCCACGATTTAGGTCATAACAGGGACATGACATTCAAAAACAATCTTCGTTACAAGCAAGGGGGAAGGGATGGGAGGGGGGAGGGGGTAGGAGGCATCTTATTGTAGTTATCAGTCCACGCTCCAAGGCCTTTCAGATTGTCGGGCACAAGGCCGAATGTCAGTGTTTATGTTACGGTGAGATAGAGCAGCACCGAAGAAGAGCCCCGAACCACAGGTGTGCAGGGGGTGAGGTGTGAGGGAAGCGTATCTCCAAGATTTTGCGGGCACGGCCACGCACCGTTGTCCCTCGCTGCTTGCATTCTCATGTCCATAAGAGGGGTTTTGTAGCAGGGGGGTCAGATCACAATTTGCAGTAAATCAGAAATTTAAACCGAGGCCAAAGCCAACGTCAACTTATCTGGGTTGGCATGGCGAGACGAGCTGCATTGGCATCCAGCTTCCTTAGTTCTCAGCCGTAACTCTGCCCAGTTCGATGAGTTTCAAGCGATGTTGTATTTAGTAATACTAAATACATCCATAAAACGCCTACCCGCCCACTGTGGGTTAATAGATAATAGACAGGGGTGGCAGTGGCTCAGGGGTAGAGTCACCGGATGGTAACCACAAGGTAACCACAAGGTTGCCGGTTCGATCCCGGGCTTCCACAGAGTTAGTGTCGAAGTGTCCTTGAGCAAGACACTGAACCCCTAATTGCTCCTGATGTGCTCGTAGGTACCTTGCATGGTTTCCACTGCCATCAGTGTATGAATGTGTGTGTGAATGGGCGAATGTGATGCACAAGCTATGTAAAGCGCCTTGGATAAAGGCGCTATATAAACGCACCATTTTAGACACCTATAGCCATCCACTCTGAATATTGCTGTTGACAATGATTGATTGTATTTCTGTCTGCAGATCGTCTTAGCCAGCCAGTCATCCAGCCATTCATTGATAAGACAGTAAAGGAGGGACACTGTCGCCTGGCCTTGCAGTGCACATCTCCAGTCAGAGGGGTCACCTTCACTTGGCAGGCTCAACCAGCCGTGATGAACATGTCTTTTTGGACATCGAGCAGAAACGTCTCATATCTACTGGCCTCCTTCAGCCTGGACAACTCCAACGTCAACAACAAGGTCCATTTCACCTGCACCACCAGTATGGACGGACAGGAGACCTCCAGTGTCCATGATGTGACCAATGGCTGTCAGGGTAAGAGGAACACGTCAGAATGGTATGAGCAGGGGTGTAGTGGAGGGGGGACGCAGGGGGACGGCGTCCCCCCACTTCTTTCACATCTAAATATTTTTGGGGCAAAAGTAGGCCTATGTTTTTTTGTCTTGTCATTTACTTTTATGGATGCAATTGTAAACAACGCATGCAGTGTGCATGCACGTGTCTTAAAGGGGAAATTTCCTCATTTTCAATATTTTGTCATTAATATACCTTAGAGATGCTGTGTGGACATGATAAAAAAGTTCCCCCAGTTTCCTAGAAATGTAGGTCTGAAAAAAAAAACATTAGCATGGTGAAATATCTCTTGATGACATCAACAAGATGTGTAGTTCACCATGTTAATGAGTTTCCTTTTTTACAAATGTGTTTACAAATGTGAACCAAATGGACCCTAGCGGGTCCATTTGGTTCCATTTGTACACTCTCAGAAAAAAAGGAAAATGGGTGGAATTCCCCTTTAAGAGACGTCCCCCCACTTCTAAAAGTACCACTACAACACTGGATATGAGATGATATGATACACATCAAGAGAATGTGTGTGGGATATATAGTGGAATAATATACTGTATATATACAGTATCATTGCCATATACAATGGCAATTATGGTATAAGATAGAACAACAGAAGAAAAGAAAACTACAAAATAACAAAACTATTATTTTGTGAGTGAAAAATAAATGTACAACAATATTTTTGAATCAGACATTAGATTGCCAATACCTGTGTGTAGACCTCTTGGTGGTGTTTAGCCAAAAAATGTAAATATACATTTTAAAATGTAGTATACATTTATTGAAGACTATATTGATATATAGCCATTACATGCAGTATACATTGAGTGGGCCTACATCTTTTAAACCCAAATGCTTTAAAGGGATATTTCACATAAAAAACAAAACAAAAAAACAACAACAAAAAGAAAGCGTTTTGGTAAATTTATTGTCTGCTCAGGCTCATGTGAACACCCCATGCAATTTATAAGTTACTTACTCCATTTTAACCACGATAGATTGATTCATTCTCTTTGTCTGAATGATTTTGTCTTCCTAACATGTGAGGGCACCATACTTTTTCATTTATTTTCAGACAATTGTTTTATTTAACTTTTTTTTATATAAGAAGGGGTTGTAGCAGATAAAATGAACATCAAAAACATCTAAATATTGAATCAATCAACTGTCTGGGGTCTCCACATGAGCCTGAGTTTTTTTTCCCCTTGAATGAAATATCCTTTAATCTTTAATGTCTTGCTCAAACATTTACTGCATTATAGTGTGTGTTGACCTCCACAATAACACCAATCTCCTTATTAGAAGAGACATTAAAGGAGGCGAAAACCTCTGCCTGGGGATATGTCCTGGTTTTCTTGTTCGGCTGCTCTGTCACTGGGATGATGGTAGCTGTGTGTTACTATTATAAAGGTGAAACTCTTACTAATACATTTGCTTTCATCTACCCACATAGCAACAGGCAGGGGTGTAGTGGAGGGGGGACGCCCACTTCTCACATCTAAAATATTTTTGGGGTCTGAGAAAAAATCACTAGCATGGTGAAATACATCTTGATGACATCACCAAGATGTGTTTCACCATGTCAATGAGTTTCCTTTTTTCTGAGAGTGTACAAATGGAACCAAATGGTCCCGCTAGGGTCCATTTGGTTCACATTTGTACACTCTCAGAAAAAAAAAAAAATGGGGGGAATTCCCCTTTAAGAGGCGTCCCCCCACTTCTAAAAGTACCACTACATCACTGGCAACAGGCGCACCCACACACCCACACACACACACACACACACACACACACACACACACACACACACACACACACACACACACGCACACACACACACACACACACACACACACACACACACACACACACACACACACACATGCAAGCACACACATCCTCCCCCTTGATCACTCCCATGCTAACGTATTACAGTACCAATAAGAATACAGAATTTAATACTGAATAAAGAAATAAAGCACACTGTTAAATCCATTTCTTTCTGTTGCAGGTCAAATTGGAGCGTTCCTCAGAGGTGTGTGAACGTAATATAAAATCAATAAGCTATAAAAAATAGTATCACGTAGAACATTCCAGATTCTATATTTGTGAGGTTACACTCATTTTTCTTTTTACCACATCTTGTACTTCGTTTCAACAGCGAAGAAAAAGTGCAGAGATTCAGGGAATGCAGAAGAGACAGAGGCCATGGAAAAACCCTCCGAGGAAACCATGCATTAAGGCAGTAGTTTTCAACCATTTTGATAACTATTGGCCCACTATTTATTCAGCATTTGAGCCACGGAACACCATTTGACGACATTTTAACCCCACACACCCCAAAACTAAAGATGTCTTGTGCTTTTGTCCACACAATACCAGGCTGGATTTCAGACACAAAACAGGGAAACATTCTTCTAATCTACATTATCTAGTTGTGTAGACTTGAATTCAGATGAATATTTTAGCTATTGAGAGTGCAAATATGAAACCACATGGGCCCGCAAGGGTTTCCATCATTTAGCCTGGGGACAACCTGGCACCCTCTCAAAGACCACTGGTGGTTCCCAGGCACAGTGTTAGTGCTGTCGCCTCACAGCTAAAAAGGTCCCGAGTTTGATTCCCGCTAGGGATGCTGCTGTGGGGGCTGGCGGCATGTCTCCTCCTCTGTGTCATCAGTGCCCATACCCGAGGTTGGATTGGTGTACCCTAGGGTAGATACCCTCTCAAAAACATGTAGTAATCCTGGGCTCTAAACTGCCTCCCCGTGGCCAGCCGGGACGCCTGATGGAGTGGACAGGAACTGGTTGGAATAACGTGTTCCTTCCACATCCAACCAGGGAAACTCCCCCCTGTCAGGTGAAAAGAAGGCAGCTTGGGCTCATGCATTGAAGGAAGCGTAGGGTGTGTAGAGCCCAGGGTCACGAATTGGCCCTGAAATTAGGAATTGGCACTGAAAAATGGGTTACAAAATCGTGGGATTAAAAAAAACCATACGTCTACATTGCCAAAGCCATCGTGCAGTAATACAAACACAATCAATACATCATTGCCAAAGGAACAAAGCAATACAATACAATCATCATCAATTCACTTGATGCATGGATACCCTCAATGACTGTTATATAGGGTGATTGAGTTGCATTTTTTATTCTTTTCCTGTCACAGCAGCTCACATATCTGCTGTGTTTGCACATTGTTGTACTTCACCCAATAGGCAGGGGAGTTTTTTCGTCATCGGTCATGTTTTGTAACTCTCCTTGGGTGGCTGTTGTGATCATTGGGAAGTATGTGTCTCTGACACACACATACACACATGCACGCATGCACGCACACACACGCACAGAGAGAGAGAGAGAGAGAGAGAGAGAGAGAGAGAGAGAGAGAGAGAGAGAGAGAGAGAGAGAGAGAGAGAGAGAGATGTGTATATTTTTTTAGGGAAAAACATGGTGAATGACATGGTGAATGTTAATATAATATACTGTATATGTTTTGACGATATGATTTTATACTGTATTTCTGCTTTATTTGTATTGGACACAAAGTGCCTTTACTTTGTGTCAAAAGTGCCTTTACAAAGTGCCTTTACATTCACACAGTGCATTGCATTCCATGCACATCGACAGCAATGATTGATTGGACAATCAATGAATGATTGGACAATCTACCGTACTTTAACTCCTGAGCCACACTCGTCCAGATTCAAGTGGCAAAGAGCCCAACAGAGTGCCTTCATATAGCCTACTCTCTGAGTATACTTTTTTTGTAGTGTATGTTTTTGTTGTTTGTTTTTACTGATGGATATACTGTATCTGTTACTGTTATGTAACAGAGTCTGGTTCACACAGGGACGGATTTAGCCAGCCCTACTAGGGTGGGCTGGAAGAATGGCAGGGTGAAGCAGTGGTTTTCAACCTTTTTGACACCAGGGCCCACTATTTATTCGACATTTGAGCCACGGACCACCATTTTAGCCCCACAGACCCCAAAACTAAAGATTTATTTTACTTTTGTCAACAATTCCAGGCTGGATTTGGGAACCAAAACAGTCAAACATACCGATCAAAATGACCATTAATCTTTAACATTCTCTAGTTGTATAGACTTAGGCTAATTCAGATGATGAATATTTTAACTCTTGAGAGCGTAAAAATGAAACCAAATGGACCCGCAAGGGTCCATTTGGTTTCATTTTTACGCTCTCAAAGAGTTACACCTGGTTATCCAACTTTCCACCATTTACCCCTGGGACCACCAGGAACTCTCTTAAGGACCACAGGTGGTCCCCGGACCACTGGTTGAAAACCACTGATATTACCTTTCATTGGGTGGGCAGCATGCACGTTTGGGTGGGCTCCGGGTGGGCCCTGGGTCCTGCACACTGCTGTTATTTCCAGTAGACTTGATTACAGTAATGCACTTTATGTCAGACCTGACAACACAGGGGTCACATGAACTCCACATCACAATGCTGCAGTGTAAACTAAAACCATGCAATTTAGAACAATACATTCCTGTTTTTGCTTCTCTTCTGTTTTAGCTTCTCTTCAGTAAAACAAAGTGAGTTTGTATTTATTATTGATTTAAAAATGATAAAATGGTCGCTGGCTAATAAGCCATACAGTATATGCCTTAATACTAGCCCTATAATAATAGCTTTTATTACTTTTAAACACAAAAACTGTACAAAGGAGAAATGGCCTTATAAATATATATATATAAAATAAAGTTTATCTTTGCTGTATATGTGCATTAAAATCTAATTTATATTGAAACATCGTCAAGATTCATTGTTTTCTGTCATGGTACACCGTCATACGGAGTATATAAGGATTTAAGACTTAAAAGTCAAACACATACTGCTTTTTGGCATAGGCAGTCTAAAGAGAGAAACACTTCAAATAATCTTTTTCTAGGAGAGTTTTTTTATTATTCTTATAAAAATACTGCTCTGAACAGAATAGAAGATGCAACATAAAAAGACACACATCTACGTACACATGCAAACACTGAAAGAATTATAAAATGATCTCAACAAGATTGATAGAAAAATGTTACAAAAGGAGTATATATTGTATCCGTTGAAATACAAATCTGTCTATTTAGAGTTTTTTGTTTTCTTGTATGCATTTAAAAGACAGGCTGTTTTACATGATTTGGGGTGGCATTGCAGATTACCTGGGTTACCTGGTGATTCATTCAGGGCTTAGAGCAGTGGTTTTCAACCTTTTTCATACCAGGGCCCACTGTTTATACTGAGAGTTTAGTCTCTCGAATGCAAAATCAAGATTTTTCAAGTTTTTGTCCACAATTGGACAAAACGTTGGCCAAAATAGCAATTCAATTCTTCTACATTTTCTAAATGTGCAGAACTGTAGATGCTTAACACATTAAGTAATTTAGATCAGTGGTTTTCAACCTTTTTGACTCCAGGGCCCACCATTTATTCAACATTTGAGCCACGGACCACCACCATTTGAGAACATTTTAGCCCCACAGACCCCCCAAACTAAAGATTTCCTTTGCTTCTGTCCATGACCATTAATCTTCTAGCTGTGTAGATTAGGACTAATTCACATGATGGGTATTTTAACTCTTGAGAGTGTAAAAATGAAACCAAATGGACCCGCAAGGGTCCATTTGGTTTCATTTTTACGTTCTCAAGAGTTACATCTGGTTAAACAACTTAGCTGGGGACCACCTGGAACCCTCTCAGGGACCACAGGTGGTCCCCGGACCACCTGTTGAAAACCCCTGATTTAAATGATTAACCCATTTAGGACTGACCTAAGCTTTCTGGAAAAAAAACTCGAATATTTATATTGCAGCATCAAATAAGTTGTACTTTTCAATACTGTACATACTGTACAATATTCCCGGCCTGAATGGGGTAAATATAATTCAACTCTTGAGATCGTAAAATGAAACCAAATGGACCCATAAGGGTCCTATTTGGTTTCATTTTACGATCTCAGGAGTTACGGGGTCGATTTGGTTACCAACTGTCCCTCATTTAACTGGGGGCCACCTGGAACCCTCTCAGGGACCACTGGTGGTCCCCGGACGACCTGTTGAAAAAGGTCCCCGTTTTACTTTGAATTAGCTTCTAGTGAACGTGAACCGTGCCAAACAGAATTCTTCTTCCAACAGATTCAGTTCTGTGTCTCACAATCTGTTCTTGAGAGATTCGAGCCTAGCAGAGGCCTGAAGGAGCTGGCAATCAGCTGGTCTTTCAAGGCCAGCTGGCAGTCCGAGTCTTTAGGGTGTTTTTTTAGGGTCTGACCCCTGCTGTCACCTGCTGCTTTGGGGTCTGGCAGACATCCGGGATCGAAGAGGAGGTCGCAACCGGCGGACGGTTAAAATCCACCCTGTCGTAGACGGACTGAGGATACAAGTGAGGTGCAATAGAAGAACACAGAAGACAAAGTTGCTCAGATGCTGGCCATAAACCAGGTGCAATTATAGATGCATGCAATCAGTGTCTGATGTACCTCTGTAGGCCTACTATTTTCTGTTAATTAATAACAAAGTATATTGAATCATCGTACTAACATCTTATGTACAGTTTACAAATAGTACAGATGTATAATCCAAAAAAAAGTCCTTATTACAGGGGCTGGCTTTGCAAAACACACATCTTACCCCGAGTGTTACTACGTTGATGTTTTCTCCAATGGATTCATAGATTGTGTTTTGGTTCATCATCAAGGTGTTTGATCTCACCTGGAATATTGAGGAATAGACACACACACACACACACACACACACACACACACACACACACACACACACACACACACACACACACACACACACACACACACACACGCACGCACGCGCACACACACACACACACACACACACACACACACACACACACACACACACACACACACACACACACACACACACACACACACACACACACACACACACACACACACACACACACACACACACACACAGAGGGAGAGGGAGAGCTGTTATGAGGAAGACTCACGCCCTTAACTCGTTCAAAAAGTCAGTGTGAGTGTGCGTGCGTGTGCGTGTGCGTGTGCGCGCGCGCGTGTTTGTGTGTGTGTGTGTGTGTGTGTGTGTGTGTGCGTGTGTGTGCGTGTGTGTGTGTGTGTGTGTGTGTGTGTGTGTGTGTGTGTGTGTGTGTGTGTGTGTGTGTGTCAGAGCACATGAAGGCAGGTATTACTTACATCACTGTCAAGGACAGTAGCGTATGTCGGGTCATTTTCATTTGTCCCTGCTGACAGGGGAGACAGTTTAAGTTATATAGCATTGAGCAATCAACCGTCTACAACTGTGATCTGTTCACTCGCTCTGCTAGCGCACAAGTAGGCCGTGCATAGCCTACTTGTGATATTTTACTTTTTTGACTACCTGAGGGGGATTTTAGATCGCCTCATATGAGGACTTGGATGGATATGAAGAATAAAGAGCTACTTTCAAAATGACGGCTCAACAAGATCTACACATCAAAAATGTGATTATTCCATAACTGAAAATCCATTTCAAGGCCCCTAGAAAGTTTGAGCTTTGAGATAGTGGTGATGGTTTTACTTACTGTCATAGTGTTTAAGAATGATGCACTTATAATGAAAAATAAGGCGGGGGAGAATTGGAAGGTTTTCCTGTTTATGCTATTACTGACGTTTGAAAACAGCTAGTATTTGGGGTTTCAGTTGACAGTTCGTCTTGCACCCAAAACTAAGAACTTTCACATTAACAGTTATTCTGAAAATTATCTAATTCAGATTTTTAAATATAATTTAACTCTTGAGAGTGTAAAATGAAACCAAATGGACCCATAAGGGTCCATTTGGTACGATTTTCAGTAGTGTTTCAAGTTCTTTTAAATATAAGCACTGAAAAATATCTTGGGTTGTTTTGCATGCCATCATGTTTGGTGGGGCAGACTGGGCATTTAGGGGGGCATTGCCCCACCCATGCCTATGCCCAGTGTTGTAGTAGGCTACTTTTAGAAGTGAGGGGACGCCTCTGAAAGGGGAATTCCCCCCATTTTTTTTCTGAGAGTGTACAAATGTGAACCAAATGGACCGGCTGGGGTCCATTTGGTTCCATTTGTACACTCTCAGAAAAAAGGAAACTCATTAACATGGTGAAATACATCTTGATGATGTCATCAAGATGTAGTTCACCATGCTAATGATTTTTTTCAGACCCAAAAATATTTTAGATGTGAGAAGTGGGGGGACGCCGTCCCCCCGCGTCCCCCCCCCCCACTACACCCCTTTGGCTGACTCTGACCGGCCCGGGGACCACCGGGTTCCAGTTAAATATGGAAAGTTGGTTAACCAGATGTAACTCTTTGAGAGCGTATAAATGAAACCAAATGGACCCTTGCGGGTCCATTTGGTTTCATTTTTACACTCTCAAGAGTTAAAATATTCATCATCTGAATTAGCCCAAAGTCTACACATTCAATTAGCCCCGATACGTTCCCTCAATACTCTACGCTCACTCTGTAGCTCCGAGATGAGGTCACGAGTCGAGCTTCGAAATCGCCGTTCAGACACGGCGCATGTTTTCCACAATACACGATTCTTACCTGTTTCTGCACATGTAATCCAAACAGTGAAGGACCCTACGCACGTATAACTAGGTTAACATTGTGTACGGAAGAGAAAATCCAACCCGAAACTTGAACAGAGCTCTTATATCTCTGCTTTTGTCAGACAGTTTTATGTTTTCGTCGCCATGTTGCCGCACATTACTGCCCCCTCTGGTCAGATTCTATGAATGGATTGCAATGCAACATATGGGAACGATCTGACCAGAGGGGGCAGTAATGTGCGGCAACATGGCGACGAAAACATAAAACTGTCTGACAAAAGCAGAGATATAAGTGCTCTGTTCAAGTTTCGGGTTGGATTTTCTCTTCCGTACATAATGTTAACCTAGTTATACGTGCGTAGGGTCCTTCACTGTTTGGATTACATGTGCAGAAACAGGTAAGAATCGTGTATTGTGGAAACCATGCGCCGTGTCTGAACGGCGATTTCGAAGCTCGACTCGTGACCTCATCTCGGAGCTACAGAGTGAGCGTAGAGTATTGAGGGAACGTATCGGGGCTACACATTCAATCAGAGAACGTAAGAGAGTGGTCATTTTTGATATTTTACTTTTATCTTGAAATTAAATTAATTTCAAGCAGACTTTAGTTCAACTTTTGTCCCTCAGTCTTGGCCCCGCCACAATGTTTTATGCATCTCATTTGGCCCCTTGGGAAAAATAATTGCCCACCCCTGCCCTACAGTATGCCTAGATCCGCCCCTGGTGGCGACGGGTTGTAGCCTACTGAACTGCGTTTTGTTTTGTGAACTACCCCTTTAATTGTTTTGCCGGCTTGCGTTGCACCGGTAGTTGTTGTTGTGTCAGAGGTCACTGTCAGGGCGGGAAAAAACACTAAAGTAGGCTAAAGAAAGAACTGTTGTGTTGATTCATAAATATACATTGGCCACATTGAGAGGCTAAGAGCTGTAGCCTACGTTTAAGAGAACTTGTGAGAAAAAGCTTCAATAAACCGTTCATTATTTTTGGACAGAAGTTGTCGGAGATTCATTGCCTTGCCGTTCGCCACAATAGTTGTTGGTGAGTTTAACGTCGTTTAATACAAGCAAATCGCGGATCATGAATTCTATTGTTACTGAGCGTCAATGGAGGGTAGGCTATTGCACCTCTAGATTCAACCCATTATTTTAAAATATATCTGTAGTTAGTTGGATTGCGGCTAGAGGAGCTAAACTAGAGGGGGACGAATACTGGAAATGTCGGCCCAAATACAAGTCGGACCAGCCGGAATGTTGCGACATTGAGGAGTCAGAAAACTGAGCGCCGGAGGAGGGCTGTTTCAGCCTGAAAGAGGGACACACTGGAGGGCTGTTTCAGCCTGAAAGAGGGACACACTGGAGGGCTGTTTCAGCCTGAAAGAGGGACACACTGGAGGGCTGTTTCAGCCTGAAAGAGGGACACACTGGAGGGCTGTTTCAGCCTGAAAGAGGGACACACTGGAGGGCTGTTTCAGCCTGAAAGAGGGACACACTGTAGGCTGACCATACGTCCGTATTTCCCAGGACATGTCCGTATTTCACGTCCTGTCCTGGGTGTCCTGTTTTTTTTTTTAGAAAATGAGGAAATGTCCCGGTTTTTGTAAAATTACTTTCATTCAGTTCCTTTCCGACACGTCTTTGCTTACATCGGACCAGCAAATCGACAGGCACTAGGACACTGCGCACAATGACCTCAGCCCTGAGCAGAGTCAGTGCAGGCAGCCTTCGTCAATCAGTTAATAGACACTAGACAGCGTGGTTGTCAGTCTCCACCACCATGCCCAAGCGCAAGTGCACGTTTACAGACGAGTTACAGAAAAAATTCCCTGTATTCAGACAGGGGCAATTGTTAACCTTTTTCAATAGCCTACAACAGACATTGTTGCATTCATGTCTGAAATTGAGGCTGAGTTTCAGTGTTGCTTTTCAGAGTTGTTAACTTATGTCTGAGAGAAGTTGATTGAGACATTATTTCTTTCTTTGAAACATTCATAAATTGTAAAGCACTTTTTGACTTTTTGAATAAATGCATTTAAATTGCGCATTAAAATTACTTGGGGGAAAAAAGGTCCCCCCCCCCGCTAAGGTGTCCTGGTTTTCTCCTTTGAGAATATGGTCACCCTAACACACTGGAGGTTTGAATACACTGTTTTCAGCGTTTTTCAACAGCCGTGGTTCTACCGCTGAAGAGAATTCCTTGACATCATACAGTGCAGCACGGGTGACATTCATGGATGGCACATTGGAGGCATGATTATTGCTGTTGGATTCTGGAACTGACATGGTGCGACTTGAGGTTCGAGAGAGAGAGAGAGAGAGAGAGAGAGAGAGAGAGAGAGAGAGAGAGAGAGAGAGAGAGAGAGAGAGAGAGAGACTATGGGCTGTCATTGTGGCACGGTGCCACTGGCACCACCACCACCACCATGGATTAAAAATAAAGCTTCAAGTCTGCAACACTGCGTGATATACTGTACAAGTCGATGAGGGAGTCAACTGGCATAGACGGGAGGACCCTCCCCCCTTGCAGATGTACTGAGATGTAAGTGAAATATTTGTCTATTGCAGTGGTTTTCAACCTTTTTCCTAGCCCTGTTCGTGACACTCTCATCTCGCTGGCGATGCTGACTATTACCAGCGAGATGAGTGTCACGAACCCTTTACCCTTTTTTCCATACCACGGCCCACTATTTAGAATTTGAGCCACGGAGCACCATTTGATGACATTTTTAGCCCCACAGACCCCAAAACTAAAGATTTATTTGTGTTTTGTCCACAAATCTAGGCTGGATTTCAGAAACAAAACAGTCCAACAAGATCATAAATGGCCTTAATCTTCTACATTCTCTAGTTGTGTAGACTTTGGGCTAATTCACATGATGGATATTTTTACTCCAGTTGGTTTCATGTTTACACTCTCAAAGAGTTACATCCGGTTAACCAACTGCCCATCATCTAGCCACATGGGGACCACCTGGACCTCTCTCAAGGACCACTGGTGGTCCCCAGAACACAGGTTGAAAACCACTGGTCTATTGTATTGTCTCTTTTCTTGTTGATGAAGTGTTCTGTGGGAGGCCTTTGAGTTCTCTGAATGGCTGCTGTGCCAGGAATGAAGTTTCTATTCTATTCTGCTCTGTTCTTGATAAATTCTTGCCTATGCTGAATGGCTGCTGTGAATTAGTTTTCTTCTATTCTACTGTGCATTCTGGATAACATTCTGGCAATCTATGCAGTGCCTTTGGTGAGAGAAGTGTACAGCTTTGTGAATGGCCGCTGTGTCACTTAAGTGAAGTATTCCATTTGATTTTTGTTGATTTGATTTTAAAAGCAATGTAAGTAGTTAGCTGTAGTAGTTGGCAGTTGGCAGTGATGGGCAGTAGCTTGTTACAAGTAGCTAAGCTACATAGCTTAACTACATTTTCCCGTAACTTGTAGTGTAGCTTACTACATTTGTTCTGGGAATAGCTTGTAGTGAAGCTACACTACATTTTCGAGTAGCTTGTAGTAAAGCTACACTACTTATTTTGAGTAACAAGGATTGTAGCTTACTACATTTTCCCACACACATTTTCAAATTCCGCTCATTTTTAATGGGTAGAAAACCTAAAATATACATCCCTCTAATATACATAATACACATTTATTGATATTATTTTATTATTATGATTATTATTCAGAAAGTTGTACATTAAGTTGAGATATATATTTTTATATATCTAGTGTTGATGTAGCAAGCTACATCAAGCTACCTTTGTCATGTAGCTTGTAGTGTATCTTGCTACAATTTACTAGGGATAGCTTGTTGTGTAGCTTAGCTACATTTTATCGAGAGTAACAAGTAGTGTAGGTTACTACATTTTCCCAGTAACTTGCCCATCACTGGCAGTTGGTAGTTGCTAGTTGCAGCAATGGTTGGATGTGGCATGTAGTCATGAATCATTGAAAGACACTGGGAAGCAGCGACACCTGGTGGCTCAGCCAGGGAGTCCACTTAGAATGGAGGATCTGGTCACATACTGTAATGACTTGAGTGAAATGTTCTATTGTGGTTTTCATTTCAAGGTCCATAATTGATTATGCGTTTTATCCACAGACACGGGTGTCAAAATGTCTAACAACTCCACACGCCAAGTGGGGAGTCGGCTGGTTGTTCTTTTGTAAACTTTCAGTGCTTTCGGATTTAATGAAGTGAAACGAAATATTTCAGGCAATGCCCTTGTAATCCCATTCCCTAAGGTAATGGTGCTGCTGCTTTGACCAAACTCGACATCAAATTAGAAATTATATTTCTAATGTGATTAATGAATTGGCTAGATGGGCTGTCCATGCCCAGTTCAGCACAACTGGAGAGCCTGTTTCTAAACAATTGCTTGGTCAGAAGAAGTACCTGCAGTAATATAAATATTTCATTGCAAATTTCTCTTTTTTTCCTCCTTTTTTTGGCTGACTCCTCTATGTACCAGCAAGGTGGTATTTGTATCAGTGGTTATTTGTATCAGTGGTGGTTTATCACTGACAAATCATCTATAAACCAGCTAGAACCATAATGATCATGCATAATGATCATCGCAGATAATTCATTTATGGTACAAAGCAGAGGTTTTCACCTGGAATGGAATTATTGTGGTAATTATTACATGATGACCAGGAAATTGAGCATTTGTTTTTTATTGAACACTAAATGACCCAGTAACAACACATCAACGTATGATGACACGTCAATGTCGTGCAGTTACTGGGAAGTCGGATATCTATCAGTTCTACAGAAAAGAGAATTTGAATTTCAAGGGAAGGTGCGGAGCCTACCGCGGATTGGCTGGTTGAGTCATCGTTATTAGCACATGTGCCCATGTAATCATGCAATCGCATGTGTCTGCTGCATGAGTTTAATGGAGGTCAGGATAACAACAGAACAAGGGCAAACCATGCATGGCAAAGGAATAGCTCAGTGGTTCTCACTCTTTTTTGATCTCCGGAAAAGTAGCATATGCTAAAGTTAAATAGAGTTAAATAATGACTGTTAAGGGCTTGATTTAATTTACCTCGAATGAGCAAATTACAATGCATCCCCAAGCTGCTGGATTCCTATAGTCAGGTTCCTATAGTCAGATTATGAACCTCCTGGTTCATAATCAGCTGAAACCCCTTGCTATAAAGCATTAAAATGTGTTTTAGAAAAAGGAGGTATTCCTTACCTGCAGATCTTCGATTGCAATAGCAGGCAACAGACAGAGCCACAGCCAGCAACAAAGCAACAGTCCCTGCTGCTGCAATAGCCACGATAAACAACTGTCCTGACTCGGGATCTGCAACGAGACCAATAACTGTAAACACACACGCATGCATGCATGCACGCACGCACCACACACACACACACACACACACACACACACACACACACACACACACACACACACACACACACACACGCACACACACACACACACTTTGCTGTCACATATGGCACAATCTCGGCCAACAGGCTATCTCATAATCGTTTGAATGACATGATTCATGCATGTACTGCAGTGGTATACTCAACCAGTGGTACCAATATTTTAGGCCAATGCAAAATACTATTATACCGAAATTCCAAGAAGCCTACCGGTATATACCTGGTTGCTTGCACGACAGCGTTTTCGTGGCAGACCGCTGGCTGATGGCGTTGGTGACGGTACAGTTAACGGTGGCGTCCCCGCCGTCTGCCTTGAGGGACACGTTGACCTTGTTGTGGTGACCCCCACTCTCTAGGGTGGTGTGGTTGCTCCCCGCTGCACTCCAGCTGTAGGTGATGTTGTCGGTGTCGTGCGGGGTCGCCACGCTGCACTCCAGTGAAACCACACACGAGTTGGTCTCTGCGCGCCAGGCGTACGCATACTCTGTCACCTTTGGCTCCTCAGTGATGCTGTCTGATGGAGCCGTATAGGGGGAACACGTTCAGATTTCAGACAACTTTTAAAGTGAATTCAAGAAGCATAGAGGGCGCTGTTGTGGCAGCAATGGAGTAAGACCTGTGTGGAAGAGCTCCTGCCAGCCAGGCGACCTTTTTTTAAAAGTATTATTTTGCAATACATTTCCAGCAAGCCAAATTACGCCATGATGAACATTGTAGGGCGGTGGTGGCTCAGGGGTAGAGTCTCCGCGTGGTATTGGTAACCACAAGTTTGCCGGTTCAAACCCGGGCTCTCCTGAGTCACTGTTGAAGTGTCTTTGAGCAAGACATTGCTCAACGCCTAATTGCTCCTGATGCTTTGTTGTACCTTGCATGGTGGATGTGCATGTGATGCACAATCTATGTAAAGTGCCTTGGATAAAGGTGCTACATAAATGCACCAGCCCATATGGGGATGATCTACTGTATAGGCCTACAACATTTCCAGGATGTCTTCTCAAGTTTAAAGAAAATTGCTTATTCTGGTTCAGATCTGTCTAGATATGATATGTCTTTTGTCTGACTCTCTCTAATTCATCTTAATTGATGGAATTTATGTTTGCTGAAATTGGGGACCAGAGGTGACTTGATCTGGCCCCAGTCAAGACTGTCATCTTCACTGCCATTGATAAAACAGTCCTAATTAAGTCTTGACACTATTTGAGAGCAAGTTCAAGTGCTTTTTTTGATGCACGGATTGGCACCAGGGCCCGGTCTTTCCTATTTATCCCCTGTTGTTATGAGCCAAATAGAATCTAACAAACACATTAACTCTCTCAGTGCCAGCCCTTTTTCATATTTTTGGAGGTCGCCAGTGCCAGCGATTTTCATCTAAAAGTCATATTTCATATTTCGGTCCATGTTTCCCGACAGACAAGTTAGTTGACGGACACACACTTTTGGTTCCGGGTTGGTCCGTCCCTTGTTATGGTCTAGCAATGGTCGCTGCGGTCGCTGCTAGCTGCTGTTAGCATGGGGATCGTATTAAACCGGCGCCGGTAAGTAACGTCACGTCAAGTAGCGTTAACGTCAGCGGCATCAGTTGTTACTGTAAATCATAATGATAACGGGTGACGTAGATTCATTTCCACGGCACGAAAACTGTTAATATTTTTAAGTCCACAGAATTCAATTAGTCGTTCAACCCAAGACCTATACCCCTCAATAAAAATCATTCTACATCAGTGGAACTTATCAAACACTTTTGTGCAAAGGACTCCCAATGTACAGTGATATACTGTGTATGTATTTGGCAGACGGATAAAGTGGGTTGATCTGCATCAAAATACATAACAATTTGGTGTTCTTTGACATAAAAAAGTTTTTTTTTCAGGGGCTGTTAAATGAATTGGCACATGCAAGAAGAATACTATGACTTCAAATTATAATTTTGCTGTATTTGTTACTTGGGACCATTTATTCTATATCATAGGATACCGCAAGACACTGGTGTCTAGCAGAAAGTCACTCTAAAGTAAAGTACTAGAGAACAGTTTATTCTCCTCTGTGCTGAAAAGAAATGTCTTACCATAAACATGCAGAGTGAAGAAGATGGTAGGATTTTGTCCCGCCGTATCTGTATCTGAGACGAAGCTGTACTGTCCTGAGTCTTGATGAGTCAACCTTGTTATGGTTAAACTAAAGTCGTCAGGGTCCATCTTTACTCTGCCTTTAAACTGAGGGTTATCTGAGTGTATTTTGCCAAGTTCGTCCATTTCCGCTACCGGATCTTCTGCAGAGTTTAACCATTTTGATGTGGTGACCTTTCCTCGCCCTAAGCATCCTCTGACTGAAAACTCTGCATCTTCTCCAACCTTCTCTTTAATATTAATATCTCTGCAACTGGCAGTGTCCGCATCTGAGAGAGAGATAGGAGAGGGAGAGAGAGAGAGAGAATAGAAAGTTAGTCAGGATTATATACAGTATATTGTGGCGTGCGTTGCAATGTGCATAACACAGTTTGTTGTTGAATGGTTTGTGTTAGATGGTCTTAGACCTTCATTTAGTGAATACAGCTTCATACAGCTACTAAAATAACCTACTAATTCATTTTAGTATTTAAAGTTTTACGCTTATGGGTATGATACATGTGTCACACCATATGAAAAACAGTCTAGAGCAGGGTTCCCAAAACGTGCAATTGTCAACTCAAACCCTAAATGCTCTAGTCAAACGTCAGTAGTAGCATATACAAGAAAACCCCTCCAATTCCCCCCCTATATTTTTCATTTGTTACTTGGTGTAACAGTAAGTAACAAAATTGCTCCTTGGAAGGGATTTTATTTACTATTTTATTTTACTATTTTCAGCAATGGGATAATGACTTTTGATGTGTCGATTGTTGAGCTTACTGTTTTGAAAGTGGTTCTCACATCAAAAAAGGTGTGGGGCGCCGCTGGTCTAGAGTGACTGTAGCACAAATTGTCACGTTTAAAAATAAATGAAGCAGGAATCGCAGACTGTGCTACTGCTTCACCCTTGCATTAAATGCAGTTGTTTAAAGTTTTTTGGTTGCTTTTTGTGTGGTAGATGCAGGAAATGCTGCTGACATACCACTTCCAATAAAGTCTCTCTAACCCATATCCGTAAAAGGTTTTCTGCTGACAGTCACTAAAATATTCAACTTGTATTACAAGAAAATAAATGCCAGAGTAGAAACTATTTCCTCCACCGGTTCTCTGAAGTCCTTTTCCGCCCAGAGACATACAGTAAGACAGACTTGTGACAACCATGTTCACTTGGTTGGTCCGCTAGCAGCTCTTGGTTACGGGCATGGGCTTGTGCGAGTACATGATGTGGCCGGGCTGTTTTTCTGACCCCTCAACGTCGCAACTCGGTCTATAGGCTTCCTTATATCTATGGCTCTGCTTTCACCAGGGGCCATGGAGTTGCACAACTCTGAACAGATTCTCAGTAAAACCATCAATTTATCTCATTTGAGATTGTAAAACTAATAGCATTGCATTTTGACTTGAGACTTAATCACTTAATGGTTACTTTTTTCCACAATTAAATGTGTATTTGACTTAGATCACTTATAAATAGCAAACTTCCTCCACTGCAAAAAAATACTAAATAAATACAAACAATTAAAACAATTACAAAATCAGATGCCAAACGGTAACAAGTTCACATAGTATATCTCCCTGCATATCTCTGTTAAATATATTAAAAAAAACACTGCTCGCAATGAACAGATCTTTACCGACAGTAAATGGTCAAGTAAAGATCTGCTTATGCTGACCAGTGATTTTAAACAGTTCAAAGTGAACAGAGTAGTTTACAATTTAGACATTTAGCAGACGACACATTACTTAACAGTAAGCAAGAGCAAATAAACAAACAAACAAACAAACAAACAAAATAACGTGGTTTAGAATAGGAACCTACCGTGGAAGGTTAGCATGAGCAGCAGGAGAATTATTTCGCAGGGCAGACGAGAGAAGCAACCACGGGCCATGTCTGAGAGCTGTGTCAACTGTCAATGCTGTTTCCTCTTTGGAGCCCTTATGGTCTTAGAGAGAGAAAGAGACACTGTACACGCACGCACGCACGCACAGACAGACAGACAGACAGACCAGACATGCAGTCTCGCAGGCTATATTGAACAATAGTTCTGATGAGAAGTGTTTTCATGGTGGGTGGGTGGGTGAACTGTATACCGTATGTGGAACAGAGAGGCAGATTATGAGTCACTGTAGCTCAGTGTGCAGCAGTATGTTCTATGTTGTGTGTTTTAGTTTTCTCTGTCTCTTTAGAAAAGCACGTGTGGTTTGGCTTGAGCGCAGCACTGAAACTTCAATGAAAGGTCTTTGGTGGTTCACTGGTTTTAAGTCTGACTGATAGGAAATGTTTTGTTTCAAAGAGATATTGTCTGAGTCAGACACAAACACTGAAGATTGAACTGAGTGTGCAAATTATGACAGACAACATGTCAAAGTGTCCCTGAGCAAGACCAAATTGCTCCCAATGTGCTGGTTGTGTGCGTGTGCACGATGCACTGTGAAGGGCCTTGCATGAAGGTTCTATATACTGTAAATGAACCATTTTATTTTTACTAAAAAGTAAAAGCATCAACACCACATTGCAAACTCCTTCTGTAACATTCTGTCCTCTTATAAGTCAGGTATTCGGAATTTACTTGAGTAAAAGTGCAAAATGAATGACACAACAGAGCCTACAGTATTAGATCTATTTGATGTATACCGTAGGTACCTTGTTGTCCGGCTGCCAGTGAGGATGATTAGGACAGTGTTTTTTTTTTTTTTTTCCTGGAACGAAAATATTTTTTTCTTTGTGAATTGTGCAAAGACTGCTTCCTTAAAGGTAATAGAGAACTTTCAAAATAGATATACACTGTATAGCTACATTTTTGCCTTTCCCCTCTGTGTTGTTTGCTTCTACTTGATGATGCTGCAGCTGTTTCCATGCAGACAGACACTTGCTTTGTCCAGGCCCTATTTCATGAACTTGGATTAGGGATTAAGCCAGGATTTTACAGGTATCCTGGTTTTTATTATATCATGGATGAGTGATTAACTGGTTTCATGAAAACGGGTTAATCTTGCCAGATTAACTTGGCCAGCTAAACTAGATATACAGACCAGGCTTTAGTAAACCTGGTTTTGACTTAAATTCTGGGTTTAGTTAATCCAGGTTTTGTGAAATAGGCCTCCAGAACGTTGTTATTGTCAACGGTTGGGCTCAGGGAAGGCGGTGCTTATGTGTGAGGGCGAGGGTGTTGTGTGGAGTGAGGCAGCGTTTTATCACAGCACAGGAGTCTCCAGCAATTTCATAATGAGCCAATAGAGTGGAGGTGAGGTGGAGTTAGATTCTGTTTTGAAACACATCTGTTTACAAACACAGTTTTTGTACAGTCACACTAAAGTTGCCTCTAATGCCTTTAAACCAATGTCTTTATTCAAGACCTTTTTTTTTTACTTGTTCAGTCAAGCTGTCAAGGAACAGATGGACTAGAGTGAATCGTGACACATCACTTCGCCACATAAACACTGTAGCATCTAATATTGTGCCAGTAGTGTGATACTCTGATTCTATCATTCGAGCTTTAGCACTAATCTAAATAGTTTTCTTTGCTTCCAGAGAGAGAGGGGTGACTAAAGTTTGGCACTAGCATAACTCCTGTTTACCATCATAGTCCTATCATGGGATGACAAAATTTAGGGTGGTATACCTCTAGTGAAAGTGCAACTTGTCACGTAGCAAAACGGTTGGTCAATGTATAACTGTAAATGCTCCAGGGAAAGCAGACTTGTTTCCTTAATTGCTGAGCCAAGCACACATTTAGAAACAGGAAGTGCATGTGGGCACGATAAAGGAAAGCTACGGCGAAGATGGGAAGTGAGAGCGGCGTAGAACCTCGTCGTGACACTTCTGTTTTGTTTTAATCTTGTTGGGATGTCCGAAAATATTCCTTTCGTTTTGGCTCCTATACCATTAATGATGCATGTCTGAGCTTGTGAATGGAGGTTGTTGTTCTTCCCAACATGGTGGGTAATATGCCTACGTCAGGGGTTTGCAACAGGGGGTCCGGGTACCACCAGTGGTCCTTGAGAGGATTCCAGGGGGTCCCCAGCTAAATGATGGAGAGTTGGCTAACCAGATATAACCAGATATAACTCTTTGAGAGCGTAAAAATGAAACCAAATGGACCCTTGTGGGTCCATTTGGTTTCATTTTACGCCACTCAAGAGTTAGAATTTTCATCATCTGAATCATCCCAAATCTACACAACTAGAGAATGTAGAAGATTAATGGTCATTTTGATCTGTATGTTTGACTGTTTTGTTTCCCAAATCCAGCTTGATATTGTGGACAAAAGCAAAAGAAATCTTTAGTTCTGGGGGTCTCTGGTGTCAAAAATGTCCTCAAATGGTGGTCAATGGCTCAAAAGCTGAATAAATAGTGGGCATTGGTATTAAAAAGGTTGAAAACCACTGCTATATACTACCATATAGGCCCATGTAAACTAGCTATTGTTTCCTGTGCATCAAAGCATTCTGCTATAAGCAAACTGCACTGTGTGTTACATGTAGGTCGACTGTGGCTCAGAATGTAGAGCAGGTGGTCCAGTGATCCATGCGTCGGCGGTTCAAACCCCGGCTCCCCCTCCTACATGTCGAAGTGTCCTTGGGCAACATACTGAAATTGTTCCCAATGTATGGTTGGTGCTTTGCTTCCGTAGCAATAAATGGGTGAATGTAATGCACAATGTACAGTAAATTGCCTTGGATAAACGCACTGTGGTTTTTAACCTTTTTGATACCACGGCCCTGGTATCAAAAACAGTATCTACTGTTATTTATTCAGAATTTGTGCCACGTACCACCGTTTGATGACATTTTAGCCCCACAGACCACACAAAACTAAACATTTCTTTTGCTTTTGTCCACAATTCCAGGCTGGATTTCAGGAACAAAACAGTCAAACATACAGATCAAAATGACCATTAATCTTGTGCATTCTCTAGTTGTGTGGTGAATATTTTAAATCTAGAGAGCGTAAAATGAAACCAAACCAAATTTGGTTTCATTTTTAATGCTCTGAAAGAGTTACATCTGGTTAACCAACTTTCCATCATTTAGCTTGGGGACCACCTGGAACCCTCTCAAGGACCACTGGTGGTCCCCGGACCACCTGTTGAAAACCCCTGCACTATGTAAATGCACCTTTTACCATTTCCTTTGATAGCCTTTCAATTGTACAGCTCTCTATCTATATCTCTATCCATCTCTCTATCAGTTAGGCTGCGCATGCAACCGTGATTTCTGTCTCTTTATTTTTATGGGTGGAAAAAAGAAGTGATACTGGGAGTGGGACCGAGGCCACTAGTGCAGTACTGCTGAATAGGATGTTTGTGAGCAGTGACTCAGACAGAACAGCTTCGGCAAAGATGGGAGGAGAGGAAACGCTCTTTAGAAAAGCAGACACAACTTCTTAAAAGAAACGTGCATCGTTTTAGAGCCAGTGGTTTTGACCACCGTTTGATGATAATTAACCTCTTGGACCCACATTTGAAGAATTGTGTCCACAATTCCATGCTGCATTTAGGAGAGAAAACTGACAAATGTTGGCCAAAATAACACTTTCTTCAAGATTCTATACACCAGGGGTTTTCAACCTTTTTGATACCAGGGCCCACCATTTATTCAGCATTTGAGCCACGGACCACCATTTGATGACATTTTCACCCCAAAGACCTAAAACTAAAGAATTATTTTTGTTTTGTCCACAATTCCAGGCTGGATATTGCAAACAAAACAGTGTAGACTTCTTGTTTAAGTGGTGCTAATTCAGTTGATGAATATTTTAACTCTTGAGAGTGTAAAAATGAAACCAAATGGACCCGCAAGGGTCCATTTGGTTTCATTTTTACATTCTCAAGAGTTACATCTGGTTAACCAACTTAGCTGGGGACCACCTGGAACCCTCTCAGGGACCACTGGTGTTCCCCGGACCACCTGTTGAAAAACCCTGCTCTAGACAGACCTCCATTTGGTTATACTCTCATTTCGCGGCATTGAGATGACCCTCAAAGACCTTTGTTTGAAAAATCACTGTTTTAAAGCATTGTTTCAAACTTTCATTGAAAAAGAATTTATTTAAAACCATAACAGGGCTGGGTGTTGTTGGATCTTATAAAATTAAATAAATAGCCCATGCCCAGGACAGCACTAGATTTGATTTGGTAGTTTGGGGACACCTTGTGGTGACATTAGGAGCCTTTTTTAGCATTCAAAATTTCATCAAGTTTTCCACAAACAAGCATAATAATAATAATGACACTCCATCTTGTTATAAAGGTATGTCTACTTGTAACTTTCCCGAAATGGGGTGAGTTAAAAACATAGATAATGTTAAAATATGGTTATGTTTATGCAGTTTCACACAAAAGCTTGGTTGACTTCATTATGAATAAATGGAATTAAAGGTTAAACGTTATGTCACAGCACACGGCACACCCTCTGGAAAGAAGTGTCACATGACTTGTCACAGTCACAGTGGAGGTCAGAGGTTAAACGGGCGTTCCTGGATAAAAGTTGTATTTTTGGGAACACCAGAAAGAGGTGATTACTAAGTTTTGATCTGCATGGGTCAAAGGTTCACACGGTACATTTACTTGGTTGTTTTCATTTGACTGTCATAAGGTGTTGTGAATTGCCTGATGTTGCTGTATTGTGGAAGTGCAGACTTTGTAATGCTTGACTCACGTGTAAACACTACCAGCTTGAGGACTCTGATTCATGGACTTCACTGAACAAAATGTTCTTTTCTCCTTATTATAGTTTTCACAGTGTTGTTGGCGACAGTTTGGAGGAGCTACATGGCAAAATAAAACCAATATCAGACATCAGTATGTGGACATGTGGACTTTCTTAACCCTGTGACCGATATACACTACTCCTTGTTTATATTGTGTTCATGCCCCCCCCCCAATGCCTTGACTGCCCCACCAAACATGATGACATGCAAAACCACCCCAAATTGTCAGAGATATTTCAAGTGCTTTATATTTAAAATGATTTGAAACACTACTACTTCTACTAACTAACTACAGCTGTGTCACCACTAAACCAACCATTTCATCATTGAAAACAGAAAACTCTCTGAGTCAGACCTTTAGCTTTATGCATGCTGCGTGTCTGTTGCAACTTCAACAACAACTGATGTTATTATTGATGCTTTACTTGCCTAATATAATTCCTGTACATAAATCTTGTAGGAACTAAAGAACTAAAGAATTTTAATGAAAATGGTATGGGGGGCGGCTTGATCGCCTGTGGCACAAAGATTAATATAGATTATGTTGATGAGGTGCTGAGATAAATAGATGAGCGAGTGAATAGAATAGTGAAAGGTAACATTAAAAACAGCCTATATCAAACTTTTATAGAAAAATGCCCTAGCGTACAATGCAGATCTAGGAGTCAGCCTTTTTGTTAACCTATAGCAGACACGAGACAAAAGAAGCAATGATTTATTTGGTCATTCAATGTCTAAATAACTTTGCATTGTTATTAATCTTATTGAAATTATAACAGAAAGGTCCCAACAAAAGCAGCTGAAACAGACAGACAGCAGTCAGTTTAGCTATATATAACTGTACATTCATTAGTATGGCTTATAAAAAGATTTTTTTTTTTACCGTAACCTTTTATCTACAACTATATACAAAGAAGTAATGCAGTTTGAGAATATTCATAGAATGTTATCCTAGAATGCCATTATATGCTGTATTTGCACAAAGGTTATTCTACAAAATGAAGGTCCTTTATAAAAGTTATGCAGAAATATACAGTTTCAGGATAGAAAAATAATGTTTTATATCACCAATGTTGGCACCTGTGCCTAAGGTTGCCTAGCCCTGGTATACACTGCAGTTTTAAGAGATTGTTCAAAGGGGATTCAGTTGGTGAACACTATATGCCTCATTACATCAGTCCCCTTGTGTGGAACTCTCCTCCTTCATGTTCCATGTTTTCCCAACACCTTTATTTTACCATCCTGCAAGAAAAAACAACTTTAGACAACTTTAATGTCAAGTTCAACATACTGAACCAGTGCCACTGGCATTACAAATCAGACTCAGTTTTTCTGTTTCTCATGTACAGGCCAGGCAGGGTGCTGTATAAGAAAATGCCAATCTTACCATGGGTTGTTTCTGGCTTGATCTGGGAATAAACTGTATCTTCGTGTTTTTCTGGATATGGTCATTCGGCGAATGGAAATGTATACATGGAAGATGTTAGCAGACATTAGTGTAGTAGTTATGTGCTACTCCACTGAGTTTATACTGCATTATGACCAGCACTCATATGTTTGAGCATTCAATTATTATTTGTTATAATACTATAATTTCACTCTTGTATTGCCGTGGGTTGGTCAATTTAACTGACATTTAGCTGTTCATCACTTCACGTGATCACAAAGCCGGATGATGGTGGTTAAGTTTGTCTCCAAGTGTTGTGTATTTTGTAGGTAGTCAGCATGCTAGCCATATCGAAAAGACGTTTAACAAGTCTTGATCACCTATGTTTAACAAGTCTTGTATTGCAAGGCATTATAATGCATTGTAAAATGTGGCTATAACTAGCAAACTCTGAAATGACATTGCAGTGCGTCGTAGGAGAGAATACATTGTTAACTTACCTTTATTATTCTTGGCTTTGTGTTTGCCTTGAAGATTAACCTGGGCGTAAGTCACATCTGGTTCGGCACTTCCTTCTACAGTACAACACATTACACAAGTTATAACATAGTATTCTTTATGCAGGATTGGACTATAAGCTATACCAGGGGTTGACACTAACACTTGCCCGCTTGCCTGGGGCAAGTAAAAACAATGATCGGGCAAGTGAAGACTGTACCTGGTTGCCCGATCGGGCAAGTGTGCTTCTAGTTGTGTAGATTAGGACTAATTAGGACTAATTCACATGATGAATATTTTAACTCTTGAGAGTGTAAAAATGAAACCAAATGGACCCGCCAGGGTCCATTTGGTTTCATTTTTACGTTCTCAAGAGTTACATCTGGTTAAACAACTTAGCTGGGGACCACCTGGAACCCTCTCAGGGACCACTGGTGGTCCACGGACCACCTTTTGAAAACCCCTGTGCTAAACTATCATTTTGCTGGGGTCACGGACCACTGGGTCTGTGACCATTGTGGGAACCACTGATTTACAAGTTGAATATTTACTGTAGCTGATTCTGACATAAACTTAAACAAAGCATAGTCTTCGACTGCAATATATTTTGGGGGGGGCAAGTGACCAACCATGCCCATGAGGGCAAGTAGAATCTGACTTGCACTTGCCCGATGGGCAAGTGCCTCGGAGACCTTAGTGTCAACCCCTGTATACGATACATCATGCTGCATGCAGCCAGGCTGGTAACCCATGCAAACTTTTAGCACCCAAGACAACAGAAGAAACATTATTGTGAAATGGAATTGTAGTTCATGCACTGCATCGTTGGAAAATATGGATTTATCCACTCGCCTTTCTTATTGTTGGCTTTGTGTTTGCTTTGAAGGTTAACCTGGGCGTAAGTCACATCTGGTTCTGCTGTTCCTTCTATAAAAAACACACAAAATCAAATCACACAATTCCAATCATAGTATATTCTTTATACACGATTAAACTACTGTATATGCTATACAGTATGATGCACCATGCTGGATGCATGTGTGCCCTACAAACTCATTATAAACACACATGCAAACTTGAATGCGAGACACTCATGCCATATACTTGGCACCACAGACAACAAAATAAACATTATTAAAGGCAACAGCAAAGTTCTGGACCATCTGCAGGACAAAGCAAGTATCTGTCTGAAATCTAAGGTTAGCGTCTAAGATTCTATAACAAAATATAAAAAGTCATAACAAAGGGGGGACACACTTTCAAGGCAAGGACAAACCCATTTCTATCATGGAGTTCAACTTTGCCAATAGTGTGAAAGGGAAATTGGGCTACTGTACAGTATAAGGAACTTCAGCAGCCACAGTTAAAAACCGTGAAAACACATTGTGGTCAAAGATTAATGACGGTCACAACGATGTAGTCGTACCTGTGGCCGGCCCAGTCTTCACCTCAGAGTATAAAGAGCTCTCAACGGGATCAGCAGGTCTCTCTGTGGACGAAACTCTGTTAGGGACAACAACCATTTGTTGACATTTTGCTTTGAGTAGGCTTCTTGTAAATTACTGTAATGGAGATGTTGCTGCTGCGGTTGCTCCACACTGCTGTGGTGAAGAGCGACTTCAGTCTGAATAATGAAGTGAAACGAAATGACAATTCAGGCTGAGGTCAGGCTACATGTGCATGAGTGTGACAACATACAGTTTACAGTAGTGTGTACAGCAGTGATAGGCAGCACACACATTGACCCACCCATGCACACCCAGTGTGCAGGGCTGTGCTCCAAATGAACTGCACAGACAGTAACCTTCGCCTAATCGTGTTCCATAGTCTTAATATTCCAAATGGTTGTTTATTGCTCACTCTTCTTTTTCTTGGCCATCCTGTTCAGTTCAATCTGTGAATATGTCACCTCGTCGCTGGGCCCGGCTGTAGTCCCATCTGAAACAAAGACAAGACATACTGTAACAAAAATAATCACCATTTGTTACTATCATTCTACAGCTCCCGATTACAGGACAGGACCAAGTAATTTAGGCCCATTTGGGCTCCTTAACAGGCCCACTTTAGTGAAGTTTGTACCCCAGACAGACAGAAAGGCAGACAGACAGATGGACGGACAGAGAGACAGACAGACAAACAGACGCATTACTTGTGCCGGTTCATAGTGCCTCTTGTCGCTGCTTGCATTTACTGTATAATCCCTTAAAGGACAACTTTGGATTTTTGCAGCCAAGTGCTAGGTTGTTATTAGACAAAGAGTCTTTCATTATTAACTAATTTAACTAATTTTGACAGGGGTGGGGGCATTCATCCTCAGGAAATGAAATTACATTTGGCCACAAAAGTTCTCAGGATCTCCTGACTATGAAGGAGGTGATAAACTGACACAGCCTATAACACAGAATGGCCTTAAAATACCCCCTTCACCGTCAGTAGATCTTTTGTGCCCACATGTAAATGTCCTTTCTCTAATAAGGACCTAAAACATGAACTTTGGTTGAAAATAAATAATAAAGTTGTTCTTAAACTGGGATTTCAGATAATGGTCCACTCCACAGATTGTGAGTTAAATATTTGACTTTACGGTACCTGGACCTCTTTGGTAGCAGGTTGACTTTTCCGAGTCCCCGTCAGTCTCTTCCGAGTTGACAGATCTAGTTCAGGGTACATATTCAACAGCATGAAGTGGTACAGTACATACAACACATCATCTACTGTGATCATGATTTATAGATGTTCATGATTTGAGAGTTACACCTACCTACTGTGCCTGAGACAACATGATTCTGTAAAAAAAAGCGGGTGAGGAAAAAAGCAAACTGTATTATTTTGTGTTTGAACATTGTCATACTTAAACATTGATATAAAACCCTGTTGACAATAAATGGACAATAGCACAGCGTAGTGTAAACACACATTGCCTAATACAACATACGCAATACGCACATTGATATGTTGTGTTTGTTTGTATATATGTCTGTATACATTGAAGACAAAGGTGAGGAGGAAAATTGTGGTTGGCCGGAATGAGATATGAGTAACTATGTACCGTACATTTGAGCGCTACATAAGAGCGCCCCCTCACTTCACACAAGTGATTTTTACAAGCTCTTTGGATGGTTTTCATCACCTTTAGCTGTTCTGTATCGATACAGCAGGAGCAGAATGATGGTCAGTAGAATCACAACCAGAAGTCCCACTGTCAGTCCCAGTAGATGTGGAGAGATCTGATCTGCAGGTCTAGACAATGAAGATCCAGACACTAGGACGGCAGAGTAAGATTTAACGTATCAAATGAACACAGTAGATTAGTACAATATGAATTAACATTTAGGGTATGGCCTAATACCATATTGGGGTTTAACTGCTGTTGTTTAAAATTGCGACTGGTATGTTGGTTACATCTGCAGTTAGTAACACAGCAGGATTTCCTTTTTTAAATTATTACATTTAGAAAACAGTTAGTCAACAGTTTGTCAACCGCACAAAGTTTTTGTTTCATAATTGAAAAAATATACAAAGACGGGGAAAAGGGGTCAGTGACCCAACTCCTTCCAAAGCTACTGGGGATAATGCAAGTAAGTTCAATTGCAACTATCAGTAGTTGTTGCAACCCAGTGAACACTGAGGAATTAGTGACGTCTCGATTGTGGCCAGATCAAAGCAATCCAAGACTAGTCATATTTGTCCCAGAATATCACCCGATTTCAACCAACTCAAATCCTGTCCACTAAAGACTGACGTCCCTAAATCAATCAGTCAGGTTGACGCCAGACTAACTTAAATCAATCAGAACTAGTCAGATCTGACCCAGAATAGCTTAGCTATAGGTTTATTATGTCTGTGAAGGCATCCTGGAAATTATGTACAGACCATCGCCATATAGGCTGTAGCCTAGTCTAATCTGGCCTAGTCCTGAACGACTTCCAGGACGTCTTCACAAATTGATATATTAATAAAGCTATAGCTAAGCTATTCTGGGCCGGATCAGACTAGTTATTATGGAGTTTGACCTCAATCTGACTCTCTGATTCATCCAGTGACGGCCGCTTTTAGGGGACAGGATTTGTGTTGGTTGAAACCATGTGATATTTTGGGACAGATTTGACTGGTCTTGGAATCAATCAAGACGTCAATAATACGTCACGGTCCTGACCGTGCTTACTGGGAATGAGTTGCATGACAAATGTACAGCAAGTAAAACATGAAAACGAGTCTCCACTCATTAAATTATTGTCAGTCTACTCACATCTGACTGCCATCCAGCTCTGTGGTGATTCTCCTCCAGAATATTTACACTTGTAGAAGCCCTGATCAGGCTTAGATACAGCAGGTATGATCATCTCTCCGTTGGTTTCATTCAGGACCAGTTCATCATTTCTATAAAAGTCCACGTTGGAAAGTGAAGAGTCTGTTCTGTGTTTGCAGCTTAGAGTCACAGACTGTCCTTCAGTCACAGGATGGACAGGACTCACCAGGATGACTTGACCAGCTATAAGACAGTTGACAAGTTAAACAGTTCACAAGTTAGGATTCACACTGATCAAATTAAAACATAATGGCAATAATGAGTTGATGGAATTCTGCACAATTTCTAGGTAGTGAATGAAGTAACTCACCATTTACTGTGATGTTGACAGCATTGCTGTACTCTCCCAACCCAGACTCACACCAGTACGCTCCACTGTCAGTTGCAAGTAAATATGTCATCTTCCATTTAATTCCAGTCATTAAAAGTTCAGATTCAAGGACACCAAATCGATGGCTGTAGCTCTTCACTTTCCATTGGGTAGAGTTTCCCTCACAGCTCAGTGAGACAGACTCAGAGGTGAAGTGTTGAGTTCTGTTAGAACTCACTGTGAGAGAAGCTGAAGAATGAAAATCTAAAAAACACAACACGGGATCAGACATCAGTGTTCCAATGACGAGAAGAGTGAGACAATGTTGTGAATAACGCCCTTACAAGTAACGCCCTTACAGTAAGGGATTACTTTTTTCAGTAACTTCTAACGTAACTCCTTACATTTCTCAAATTCCTAACGGCATTATGATTAGTGTACCATCGTTACTATCATTACTTCACGGCGGCGGCAGGACTCGCTGCACTGTGTGCTGTCTGTCTTCTTCAGCTCGCTTCTTCATGGTCTAACATAGAGTATATTGAATAGAGAAGGCACCGAAGGAAAGTTCTCCTTCGTCCACTTGCATTGTTTCCTCCGGATGCCTGATCTAGTTTTAATATATCTATGTGTGTCACGTGATAAGTATAAGCCAATCAGAGCCAGTCTTATTTGTTGAGCAGAGCAGAGCAATCTAGTAGAACAGCTGTGACATTGAGGGGCCGAAAAAAATGCTTATGATCCCATAGACTTAAATGCATCCGGTAACCTCGGTTGTCCCAATTCAATAGAAGTGTATATAGATGAGCCGCCATTGAAGTGGCGCCATGAAGTGAACAGGGTTTTCGTGTAACTAAAGGCTCTGGCCTCTTGTAAGGAAACAGACACAACCAGGAGTGTTGCTGCACACACACACTAGCATTTGAGCTGCGGTAAAATACGCTCTCAGACGCAATGATACGAGGACGACAGCGTGACTGGAGCCTTTGCAGCGCGGAAATATAAACACTATTTTACATTCTTGCTGGTAAAGCAGGGGTTTTCAACAGGTGGTCCGGGGAGGATTCCAGGTGGTCCTCACACTAAATGATGGAAAGTTGGTTAACCAGATGCAATTCTTTGAGAGTGTAAACATGAAACCAAACGCATTTGGTTTCATGTTTACAAGCCAGTGGGCCCTGGTATGAAAAAGGTTGAAAACGACTGTGGTATAGGACGTGGACGAAAACAAAAACATTGAGGTGAAGTGTAGACAGCAAGCATTGTCCTCAGCAAAGAAATTAAAGGGGAATTCCAACCCGTTTTTAAAAAAAGGTCCTAAAAGAAAAATCATTAACATGGCGAAACACAACCTCCATTTCTAGTAAACACAGAATGGGGAGATCTTTGTCTTGTCCACGCAACATCTCTAAGGCATATTAATGTCAGTAAAATGTTGAAAATGGGAAGAATTTCACTTTAAACTTGTAAGCACAAATACTACAGAAAAACACCCCTTTTTTGTATGTTTTTTTTTTTTTTTTTTTTTAAGTAAAGTAAAGTAAAGTAACGCCCTTACTTTCATAATTTAGTAAGGAATAAAGTAACTAGTTACTTTTTTAGGGAAGTAACTATAACTATAATGCCCTTACTTTTTAAAAGTAACTTCCCCAACACTGACGAGAAGAGTGAGATGATGAATCATTCATTCAGTCACTATAGGTCTATGCTATAGAATGTCAAGAAAATAATCTAGACAAAGATTATCTCACCACCAGACCACACAAACTGAGGTTGACTGTCCTCAGTGTAATAAACTGGGTCTCCTCTCCCAGCTTTACACACATATCCTCCTGTGCCTGTTGTAGCACCATGAATGATGTAGGATCCATCTACAGTCCCATTAGATAAGAGTTCAGCAGTGTAGGAGTTGTATGATGGTGTAGGAACAGCTCTGTACCAGTAGAACATCCAGCCTGCAGGAGATTCTTTAACATCACAGCTCAGAGTCACTGAGGCTCCAGGACTCAACCATTGAGGAGACACACTCAGAACAGCCTGGGGTTTGGCTGTTGGAAAGAAGATTTTCTCTGGTTTAAATTTGTCATGACACGTTGTACTTGTTTCATCATGCAATGCCTGGAGGCTGCACAAGATGAACTCGGCAACAACAGTTTGGAAACGGTTTTGGTCTATTGTTTCTCGAGTTTAATGATACCGTTTGGAATTGTGCCATTATATGACAGGTCACCTTTACAACAAGGTGCATAGCTTGTAAGGATGGGGTGTTTGTGGGATATTTTGCCAAAATGGTTGGTATTCAGTGTAATCATCCTTGCTTTGCGTTGCTTAATGGATTGAATGATTGTATTCACAAAGTAATAAGGTTAAATGGAACATACTGTACTAGGTGAAATGGAACAACACACCAAAGCCCCATGCTAAGCTTATGTTGGGGTAGGGGAAACGGACAATAAGGAGTTTTTCTTTCCCCGATAAATAACCACTGGACAACTTTTTTGGAAATAAATCAACACAGGAACACTGTAGTGGGCGGCTACCTTGTAAAGTGAAGTTCACCCTTGAATTCACTTGGTACGTTACCTTAAAATCCCCAATATTAAATGCATTGACTTACCCGACACAGTTAATTGAACAACATCACTCCACGCTGTTGAAGACAGCAGGTCATCTTTGGGACGGCCTTTGCACTTGTAGTCTCCAGTGAGTAACTCGTAGGCAGCGCTGACCGTGAATTCAGCTTGGTTCACTGGCTTGTTCCAAGATAAACTGGTTGTGCTCCATTCATAGTACCAGTCTCTGTCCCCTCTCTCCTCTATCTCACACTTCAGAGTGATGGTCTCTCCCCTGAATATGTGAGACCAACTGGGCTGCAGGATCACAGCAGACCTGCCCACTGTTAACATTAAGAAATCGTTATTAGCATAGAACATACCTGGGCATTATGCGGCCCGGGGACCAAATGCGGCCCTTTGGCGCTGACTCTGACCGGCCCGGGGACCACCAGTGGTCCTTGAGAAAGTTCCAGTTAAATATGGAAAGCTGTTTAACCAGATGTAACTCTTTGAGAGCGTAAAAATGAAACCAAATGGACCCGTGCGGGTCCATTTGGTTTCATTTTTACACTCTCAAGAGTTAAAATATTCATCATCTGAATGAACCCAAAGTCTACACAATGAGAGAATGTAAAAGAATGATCTTTTTTTTTTTCAATTTTTTATCTATGTTGGCCTATTTTGCTTGTGAAATCCAGCCTGGTATTGTGGACAAAAGCAAAATAAATCTTTGGTTTTGGTATCTGTGGGTCTAAAATGTCACCAATGTCACCTCTGTGGCTCAAATTCTGCATAGATAGTGGGCCCTGGTGTCAAAAAGGTTGGTCTTACACTTTTATCTTGAAATTAAATTCATATTCCACAGACTTTAGTCCAGCCTTTAGTCTTGGCCCTCCACAATATTTTATGTATCTCATTTGGCCCCTTGGGAAAAATAATTGCTCACCCCTGGCATAGAATGTGATTGTTGTTGGCCCTCTCCATTGTCAAAGTTGCTCACAACCAGTCTACAGTGAGTTTATGACAAATTACCTATTTTGTCTATGATGACATCATCACTGTATTGTGTGTAGTAAATAGGTTGTCCTCTCCCTCCTCTGCACCTGTACACTCCTCCTTCAGACACTCTGATTGGTCCATCAGAGTGTTGAGCATCATCTTGTGTGGTCAGTGATTGGTCATGTTGGTACCAGTAGTATTTCCATCCAGATGACTCCTCTACAGAGCAGCTCAGTGTAACACTGCCCCCTACTGGTATCTCTGTTTGGTCAGCTTTCACTGTGGCCTTTGGTTGAGCTGCTCATAGTAAGAAGAAAAAATAAAATCACACGTGTGTGAAGTGAAGAATTGCATTTAAAAGAATATGAATAAGCAGAGAGTGGAGGGGAAAAAGTAATAATGTTAAACGCCATACGCTTATTAGACTATAACTTGTTGGGCTATTGTTTGTGTGTGCAATTCTGTGCACATGCGTGAATCTATAATACTCTCAATGTGAACACATACATAATCATAGGAAAATGAACTGAGCAGTCCACCAAGTGGAATCATGTAAATAAATCATCAAAGCTATACTTGGATGCAGTAGACCCTACCTTTAATAGACAAAGTGATGCTGTTGCTGACTTTTGAAACTTGTTGGTCATGCTTGCGCAGTCCAACACACGTGTATTGACCACTGGAATAGATGTCAGTAGGACGTATCGCATATTCTTGTTCTCTGTGATTGATATTGTAGTTACTCTTCCACCATGAGTACTCCCAGTCAGAGGCAGGTCCTTCCTGTATGCTACAGCTCAGAGTAACATTCTCTCCAATGAAATGATCAGTCCAGTCAGGGTGTTTGCTGAGGACAGGCACCGGCTGCTCTGTAGAAGTAACACAAAGCGTCGATATTATAATTGGCCCGATGGCCCGAAACAGGTTTGAAAACACGTGCGGACCACCAGATGGCCGCCTATACTGGCCCGATGGGGCCAGTGGTAAAATGCCCTCGTTGGTGCCTGTACATTTGTTGTACAAACCGTTGGTGTGCCCGCACCTTTGCTGTATGAACTGTCGATCTTTGATCTTGGGTCAAAAAAGGTTGGGCACCCCTGATATACATATTGTATTATTTTTATTTCACAATATGTTGGTATTGTTTTGTAATTGTTTAAGTTTTATTTATATTTTGTTTATTAGCACAAAAAATATTTTAGGCATTCTGCATTGTATATGGGTCAGCTTGCTGAAGGGTCTACTGGTTTTGACCCCCATGAAAAAAAAGCTGTTAACTTGAATGCATTTAATGCATTAATAAATGGTGGTCTTTTTTTGCAGATTATGGAGATCGATTACCTGGGCCAGTGGTTACAGTTGTGGGGCCAGTGATTCTTAAAAGCCACTGGCCCGAAGGGCCAGTGGCAAATTTCCCTTAATGTCTACCCCTGTAACACCAACCGTAAATTAACACAAATCGTAATGCTAACTTATTGAAGCAAACCTGGAAATTCATCCTCTTTTAATCTAGGCCCTAGCTCGCTTTTTTCCTTAGGCGAACCTAATCATTGCTTGTATACTGTACATTTTAGAAATCCTCAAGAGGTCAAACAGTAGCATCTTATGATTGTAATTTTGTAGCCCATTCTAATTATGGGTTTGTAATATAGAAATGTAATATAAAACTGCACATATCGGATAAAAAAAGAACCCTTCATATGCAAAACCTTACAAACAATCCTCATATCAGAGAATAAAATAAATATAAGAATCATAGTATTTTTTTTAAGTGAAACATACATAATGGGATTTGATTTATACTGCTAAAAGCTGACGTAATACATCAGCTAAAATACTGTAGAATATTTGAGACTAAAGCAGATGTGCAAGCTTGCAATGTGTGATTCCAGGGTTCTAAACCATTTACTTTTCTCATTAGAAAACAAGAATCAAATTATACAGTAGCATTAGAGTTTATATTGTAACTCACCAGAGACGGAGATAGAAACTTGGTTGCTGTAATACGTGTAGTACGGTGGGTTTCCTCTGGCTCCGCGGCACCAGTAGTTTCCACTCTGTGAAACACTGGAGGGAAAGAACGTGTTGGTTGGTTCATACGTCACCTTCACTGGACTGCTGCCTCTGTACCAGTGGATGTTCCATGGATCTGTGCTGTTTCCCACAGTACAGGTGAGGGTCACTCTGTTTGATGTCATCACACTCGTTCTGTCTGATTTCAGCCTGGTCGTTGGCTTTTCCTCTAATTTGAAGAAATCAATAAAGCAAAAATATGTATTCCCATGGTTTTATTACAATTTACCACAAATAAAAATGTCATGAAAAGTAATTCAAACAAACACACAGAGCAGACGGGCACATGCCGTAGAACGCTTTTTATAGTTAGCATATATACACTTTAGGTATTTAGCAGACACTTTTAATCCAAAGCGACTTCAAACAAAGAGTACGGCAGTATATCATGTACAACAAAAAATGTCTACATAAACTCCTGAACACAAGTTGAACTTTTGCATATGCTTGTAGGAGGCTAAACTAAAACTAACAAAAAAAGAAAACTACAATAAAAAAAAACATTTAAGTTAACAGAAACCAATAAAAACTAAAAATACATTTAACATTTACAAAACAATAACTAAACTGAAACTGTATTGTAGGTTCACAAAACTAACTGAAATTATGAACAAAGTATGCCTAGTTTTATTATTTGTTTTTATCAATATTTATATGCTTTTTTTAAGTATTATTATTGAATAATACTTGTTCTGATCCTATAGCTTACCATGCCAATAAACCAAGGCACAGAAAAATAAATACCCAAAGCTATGACTAAAAATAAACTAAAATTAACTATAAACTAAAATGAAAAATCCAAAACTATTATAACACTGGTCGGAATTCGAGGCTAGAGCCAGTTCTACTAGAACAAGTGCTGTGAGCTAAGATGGAATCAAAGATGAAGAGGAGCGTAGAAGATACATTAAAACGTGTAAAAGTGCCAAAAAACAATTCAGTAGTTTCTTACCAATAACCATCCTTTTCTTCCTGCTGTTTGCTGAGGTTGTGGGACGGGGCTGTCTCTGACCCCGACACCGGTAGTCGTGTTCCCGGTCAGAACTTTTCACCGTACCGACGGTGAGGCTGTTTCCAGCTACGTTTTCAACCAGAGTGTCGTCTCTGTACCAGGTGTAGGTCCAGTCTCTGTAGCCAGGCTGGATGCTACAGGTCACAGTCACGGTCTCTCCGGTGTAGGCGGGGTCCGGGGAGAACGACACCGCAGCTGTGGGCAGAGCTGTGGTGTGGAGACACAGAGTTGACGCGTTATCAAATAGATCAGTGGTCCGGGGAGCACCAGTGGTCCTTGAGAGAGTTCCAGGTCGTCCCCAGCTAAATAATCTAAAGTTAGTTTACCAGGTGTACAGTAACTCTTTGAGAGCGTAAACAATTATTTACACTCACATCATGTGAATTAGCCCAAGTCTACACAACTAGAGATTGTAGCAGAATAATGGTCATTTTGATCTGTATGCTTGGCTTCCCAAATCCATCCTGGAATTGTGGATAAAAGCAAAATAAATCTTTAGTTTTGGGGTCTGTGATGCTAAAATGTCATTAAATGGCTGTCCGTGGCTCAAATTCTGAATAAATAGTGGGCCCTGGTATCCAGAAGGTTGAAAACCACTGAAATAGATGTTTGCCTTTACAGTACATGGTCAACTGGCAGCAATACGTTGGTGATAACAGATCAAATCTACTGGCATGACTGCGCCAGTCCCCGGCAAACACAACATTTTAGACCAAACAAGCAAAAAGAACAAAAATAGCGTTGTAATCCGCTGTTTTTTTTCCATCTTTCTAATTATTTTTTAGGCTCGGAACATTGAGTTTGTCATGATTTGTCACATGATTTGAGTTGTTGGGGTAAACATCTTTTGAAAAGCTAATGAGGAAAATAAATACCTTCCACTTTGAGCATGCTCTCTGGTGATTCAGCACGGACAGGATGGTCAAATTTACACTTGTAGGAGCCCTCGTGTAATTTTGACACTGGGTTGATGGTCAGCTCTCCTGCTGTAGGGGTTGAGTCCTGGTTGGTCAGTAGTCGTCCATTCCTGTAGAAAGTCGCGGCACCGGTCTGACTCCTGGCAGCACTGCGATGCCTACAGCGCAGCGTCACCGACTCGCCCTCAAACAAGGCAAACGGAGGACTGTCCAGGATCACGTTGCCATCTAGCAAAATGCCAACATTGTTAGTGTTTTTAACCAATCTGATTGATTAGACAGCAATCATGCATACATTGACAGCTGTTGGAACAATTGCATTGTACTGTATTTGTTTCACTATGGATACTTGGTAAGGATAGGGATATTAACAACACACATAATCGTTATTTCAGATGTAAATATACACAATCCGATGTTTGAAATACATCATGGGTTATGTATGTACATACTATGGTTCATATAAACTGCTTGTAACCATTATATCCCAGACACCAATTTACTGTTAATAGAGGAGGCTTTGGACAATAAAATGGTTCATATGAAAGATAATGATTTTAAAGGAGGAATAACATGAAATTATGATTTTTTTTTCATCCCCACAAATTATCTAGTTTGAGCAATCAGTCTTTCATGTCACAGAGGGGCTTTAATGTAAATTGCTCTCAGGAACAGCTCATTTGATTTTGGCCTCATAACGATGTCATCAATGCACCCTGTTTTGTATAATTCCTCCTCTCCTTCAGTCTTCAGTTACATATTTACATTTCCACTTTGTTTATAATGTCCACCATTGTTGGTTTTCCAAGTTGACATGGAATTTAAACAAGCCTGGTTTTATCTAGCATCAGTATTTTAATGACTCTACTATAAATATCAGCGTCCCCACCACCTCAGGACATGGTGGTACTGCAGCTAAGGACTGGTTATATCAGAGGTGATTGAGGCTCAAACCATCAGAAGTAAGCTTGAGGGATAATATGTGTTATTAGCGCTTTAAACATAATGCAAGTGATGATATAGTGTGTAATGACATGACTTACCCGACACAATCATGGTGACTTTACTTTGTTTCTGAACGTACTGGGGGTTTGTTTTCAGATAACCAGTACAGTGGTATTCACCTTTGTGAGACACTACCACGCCTTGAAGTTGAATCTCATTCTGATCAGAGTAATGGACAAGACTATAACCGTTGTGGTAGATGCTGTACCACCAGTCTGTCTTTGCTCCTTCTCTCATGTCACATGTTAATGCAACAGTCTCTCCAGTAAACATCTGCAACCGGTTGGGATTCAGGCTCAGAACAGCGTCTGGTCTCACTGTAGAAACACACAGACCAGAAGTACACAAGTGTGAATCCAACTGCTAGAAACACTCTTGTCTCCAGGGGTGGATCTAGGCATGGGCCTAGATCCCCTAAATGCCCAGTCACAATGGCATGCAAGACAACCCAAGATATTTCAAATTAAATTCCCTATATATTTAAAATGATTTGAAACACTACTACTGCTACCAACTAATTACAGTTGTGTCACCACTAAACCAACAGCATTTCATCATTGAAAACAGAAAACTCTCTGAGTCAGACCTTTAGCTTCATGCATGCTGCGTGCCTGTTACAACTTCAACAACAATGTTATTATTGCTGTTTACTTTCTTGTAACTGAAAATGGTATGCGGCGGCTTCATCGCCCGTTGCACGAAGCGATACGGGCGATAAAGCCGCATCCATACCCAGGGGTTGACACTAAGGTCTCCGCGGTGTCAGGTTCTACTTGCCCGCAGGTCATGGACACTTGCCCCCCAAAAATATATTGTAAATTTAGTTTACTTCCTACCTGGGTGCTTTAAACCAGGGGTTTTCAACACGTGGATTTCCCCTTGAGGGATTCATAAAGTATTGTGTTGTGAGTGACGAATGTAAATTTCCTTGATTAATTGAGTAAAGATAATAGATATTTAAATCAATGTTCACCTTGACTGTGTCCATAGAAGACGAAGCTACTCAGCACTGAAAGAGATTTGATAAGAAAATATCAAGCTAAGCATCTGTATTTATATTTCTAATAAACACAACATCAGAATGCTTCGGTTGACTCAGGTTAGTTCAGTAAGAACATAAAACTTCTAATGGGTTACGTAGCTATCATTCATAATCTGTTAAAGGGTAACGCATGGTAAATATATTGTGAAACACAGAAGTGGACACTAAAATGTGTTGACTCTGTACTGAATAGTTGCATCATTCCATTCTACTGTAGTCTGTTACATTGTTTATACATAACAGTATTTCAACAATATATGGTAAATTACATTTACATGTACAATTTGTATAAATCACAACATCATGATAACATTGGTGAGACTTGAGGATGGTGATCCTACACAAAAAGCCAACAGTAAAATTGATTCAATTGACCTGCTTTTACACTACTCAAACTCGCCGGTTATCTTTTTATCATCATGTTGCTACACTGACAATATTAAACTAAAAACACGAATTCAATAGACTTGAAATACTAGTAGTAGTAATAATAGTGGTATACTCACAGAGGAGCGCACAGGGAAACGAGTGCCCCATTTTTTTCTGACATGAAGTGAACAAGTCTTCCTACTTCCCACTCAATGAGTCAATAATAGCAACTCCCTTGCGAAAAAGGGAAATACGAACGAGAGGATTTCCTTCTTGCAAAGATCATATGAGTTAAAAATGTTGGACCTGAAATAATGTCTATATTACCCTGGCTAAAGCCATACTGAATTAGCTGTTGGGAAAAAAATGCCTCTCAGCAGTTTGGTCTGGAATAGCTCACTTGTACACCAATTTCTTACTCCAGAAAATTGGAGTGACCAATTAGGATACAGTATGCAAAATATTTGAATAGTGTGTCCTGATTGGTCACCCCAATTTTATGGAGTAGGAAGTAGGCGTACAATTAAGCTATTCCAGACCTGCTGACAGGCTTTTTTTTGCCAACAGCTCATTCGGTCTGGCTTTAGCCAGGATATATCCATACAACCAGTGTTTAAATGCTCCTAAGACTTTGTAGTCTCCTAAGAGTTGGCTTTCTTTTGTCTCTTTTCCTGCTATAGATGTGTTCTTTAAAATAATCTGAGGAGTATCCCCCTGGTACCACTATGATAAGCTAGTTTTGCTATATTTGAATATTTGAACCCTGGATTATTTAACATACAACATTATAATAACATCAGTTAAAGCTAAAGGTCTGACTCAGAGTTTTCTGTTTTGGATGATGAAGTGCTAGATACTAAAATGTTAGTTTAGTGGTGTGACAATTGTAGTTAGTTACTAGCATAGTGTTTCAAATAATTTTACAGTAATTACACTGTAAGGACTTTAACCCGGATGGGAAAGAGTTAACATGTCCATAAGGTTAACCTGGACTCTGACACAAACAGAAAAAAGAAAAGATTGCCATTTTAAAATAAGACATAATCTTTATTTAACCATGAAGTCACAGTGATTTTAAAATTCATATTTTGCAAGTAACACAATTACTCAGCAGTACTATTGAGCAAGTATTAAAATCAAAATTTACAACATTAGTATGGACAAGTTTTAAAAACTATAGCAATTCCCATTTTAGTCTTATTCACAACAAATACGGTTTTCAGCTTTAATAAATTCCATAATGATGCACTGTACAATGCTAATGCTGTTGAATAAACAAGTATACAGTAGAATACTATGTACTGTAACTGGAAGGTGATAAATGAAAATGATAGATAAAAATAGCTACTGTAAATCTATCCACTGCATACAATCAATTAGCTTTAACCAATTAGCAGAACTTGTCAAATATCTCTCTCTATATACAGTGCATCTAATAAAATCATTATCCTTAAAATAAAAATTTAGGCCTGTTCTGGGTAGGCCAGCAACAAAGACAAAACTACAGCTACAATACAATACAATGAAATACTGTACAATGGTAGCGTGTGTGGTAGAGTAGGCGTCATTGTGATCAGCACAAAATTATGCTACTTTACAGCAGTGGTTTTCAACCACTGGTCTGGGGACCATCCGTAGTCCCTGAGAGGGTTCCAGGTGGTCCCCAGGTACAGTAAATGACGGAGAGTCGGTTATACCAAATGGACCCTTATAGATCTTTAACTCTTGAGAGTGTAGAACAAAACCAAATGGACCCATACCCAAGAGCTATAAATAATTGTTAAACATCTGAATTACCGTACTTAATTTCAATTATCTACACAATTAGAAAATGTAGAAGAATTGTTATTTTATCTCACTTATATACAGCATGGTGAGAAACTATACCTCACCAACTCGTGGTCTGTGGTTAAAATGTAGAATAAATAGTGGGCCCTGGTATCACAATGGTTGAAACCACCGTTTTACACCGTTGTAGTTGGTTCTGGGCAGCTCATACGTAACGCTTACAACCCACTAATCATCTCTACAGGTGCTTATATGTATTACATCTTTAATGAAGATCTTTATTGAATGGGTCATGACAAAAATAAGTAAATAATTCAACTGCTTGATACATTTAAATTCTAATATCTCACTGTGGATATGAGAATCATTCTGCTTTTTGTCAGCCTTTGGGTCATCTTCTCTTTGTGACGTATTCTTGCCATCTTCATTTACAGTCCTGTAGTAGAACAAGAGCATACGACTTAAATAACTAACCTTCATAGTTCATAACATAATTAACAGACTGTTAAATTAACAACAGACAGACTGTTATTTATATTGAATAAGCTCACAGTCTGGCTTCACGTGAGGTCACATCATAAATATCACACCAATGTGTGAACTGAGTGGTGCTGTGTGTACTCTCAAGCTGGTTGTTGGGGTAAACATAGGGACAGGTGTGCATAGCCCTGCGCAGGAGTGATCTATTGAACCCATAACCGCACACTCACGTTACATTTCTGTCCAATCCCGCAATGATTTCATTTTTGAATGCCGGTCGACACTCGCTCCTGCAAGACATCCTCAAATGTTCATATTTTGGTAAAGGCTATAACTGGTTAATTTGCTGAGGGTGCAGGATTTTTGCAAGGGGCGCTGATTGCATCTTGAATGTCCACGTATAAAAACGCTTGTGTTGGGACTTTGCGGATTCTCATTCACATTGCAGCCCTCTAGTACTGTGGTTTTCAACCTTTTTATTCAGTATTTATTCAGCATTTGAGCCACAGACCACCACAGACCACTTCTACATTATTAGCCCCACAGAGGCACAGACCCAAAAGCCAAAGATTTATTCTGTTTTTATCTACAATTCCAGGATGGATTTCAGAAACTTAACGGGCAAACCTAGATCTCTAGTGTGTAGATTTGGGCTAATTCAGATCATGATTGAATAGTTTAACTCTTGAGAGTGTAAAAATGCTTTTAAGCTCTCAAAGAGTTACATCTGGTTAACCAACTTTCTTTCATTTACCTGGGGACCACCTGGAACCCTCTCCAGGGCCACTGGTTGGTCCCAGACCACTGGTTGAAAACCACTGCTCTAGTATATAGGGACAAAACTGGGCCTTGGATTGGTTGCACCAGTCAGAAAAAAAGTTATAGCAGCATTATAGCTCTGTATCCAGAAGAAACAAAACTAATCTTACCAGGTTGTAGCTTATTGGTTTGACCTGAGGATAAACTTCATCTTCTGTTTCCTCTGGAGCTGCTCATTCAGTGAATGTAAAATAAAACACATGGATTGTTAGTAGAAATTACAGTTATTGATTCTCTGTTTGATTCTGTCTTTATTAACCATCTGTGGCTGTCTGACTCTACAGACTGTATTCAGGATTAGCAGTGCAGTATAGTATAATATATACAGTATACTCGTTCCTTCAGATCGTAATATTGAGGAAAAAATCAAATTGTGAAATGAGACTGTACGATGTACAGGAATAAAGTAAAATAACATTGTTCGCCTACCTTACGTCTTTGTTTTGGGGCATAACCTGGGCGTAGGTCACGTCTGCTGCTTCTACTGTAAAACACACACGTGTACACACACACACACACACACACACACACACACACACACACACACACACACACACACACACACACACACACACACACACAGAGCATTGACTTAGCATTGGTCCGACATGTGTTGGGAGAGGGTTAATGTTAGGTGTAGGTGTGCTGCCCCGTGGGAGGTTAAGGTCGGACAAAAAGCATGTAGCCGTTTCACCTTTCTCTGCTTTGCGTCTGTTCTGGTGGTTAACCTGGGTGTAAGTCACATCTGGTTCTGCTGCTGCTCCTACAACACACATCGCCACACAACGCCTGTAAAAATGCTGCTAACTTTGATCAACGAGAGCTGTTGGACTGAGCACAATTGTATTTGATGTTATAGCCTACATATATTATTTATAGAACTGCAAAAGCATTCATAATCAGTCGACCTGTTGGATATGTTCAAGCATTTTGACTGTGGGAAGTTATAAAGGCTTTTCTCCCAAAGCCCAAACTGAAACTAGGGTTTTTTGACCCCAGGAGACAGGGAGGAACTCCTTATATACTTAGGGAGGATTAGCAAAAGAAGAAGAAGAAAAACAAAAACATTATTTGAATTAAATGATATCACTTACTACTATACCTTTAAAACGCTGTGTGTGACGTGTGTTTCACCTACCGCTGGTCTTCTTTGCTTTGCGTCTGTTCTGGTGGTTAATCTGGGCGTAAGTCACATCTTCTACAGCACGATCACACAAGACAGAACACTCAGTGTTCACTTATTATAATTTACTGTATATATTATTATTATATTAATTCATAAAAAATAATAATCGCCTGCAAAAGTGTTAAAGTGCTGTTGACTTTGATCAATGAGAGCTGTTATGCTGATCATAAATATCTTTGATGTTATATGTTACTGTATCTATTGACCTGCAAAACCATACATGAAGGATTTCATTGTGTAAAGTTATAACACAATGTACCTGTGTCTCCAGTCTTCACTTCAGAATACAAAGAGCTCTCATGTGGATCAGCAGGTCTCTCTGTGGAGGAAACTCTCTGTTAGGAACTACTGGTCATGTTTAGCTGCACTTTGCTGTAGCTATAAGGATGGTGCAGGGCTTGACACTAACACTTGCCCGCTTGCCCGGGGCAAGTAAAAAAAATGGTGGGGCAAGTGAAGACTGCTACCTGGTTGCCCGATCGGGCAAGTGTGCAACATAGTGCACTATAACACAACACAAGATAAATTTGTCTTGAAGGCAGTCATTGCACTCTGCCTCTGTGTCTTTCACTGCTTTCTAGCTATCCACAATTCCAGGCTGGATTTGGGAAACAAAACAGGCAAATTAACATACACATCAAAATGACCTAATCTGCTACATTCTCTAGTTGTGTAGACCTGGGCTAATTAAGATGATGAATTTTAACTCTTGAGAGTGTAAAAATGAAACCAAATGGACCCGCAAGGGTCCATTTGGTTTCATTTTTACACTCTCAAGAGTTACATCTGTAAAATTTACAATATATTTTTGGGGGGCAAGTGACCATGAGCTGAGGGCAAGTAGAACCTGACTTGCACTTGCCCGATGGGCAAGTGCACCCGAGACCTTAGTTTCAACCCCTGTGGTGGTGGCAGAATGATATAGGGATGATCTTTAGTATCTTTTCATCACTTTCAGTATGTCTTACCCAGTTGAAATGAGTAAATAAAGCTTATTCTGCGCCAGATCTGAATAGTTATGATCGATTTCAGTTAGTCTGGCCTGAATCTGACCGGATTTGTGTTGGTTGAAATCAGGTGATATTCTGGGGTAGATTTGACTAGTCTTGGACTGCCTTGATCTGAGCACAATCAAGACGTCACTAATTCGTCCCGATCCTGACCGTGCTCTCTGCGTAGTTTCACCGAATGTCCTTAACCTTTCACATCAATGTGCACATTCAATCTATAACTTGAATGTAGCTGTACTGTATATATGATGCCTCCATGGATGTTTACCCCATTCAGAATAGCAACTCTGCATACCATTAGAGTTATTATGTGATGGATAGTGGTTACTCTACTGCATGATGTTCATATACTGCCTTATTTCCTCTCGTACAAGACAAAAAAACACTATACACTCTATATACACTATACAATGTAATTTTCGTTTGCTCACCCTTCCTTCTCTTGCCCACATTATGTTTAAATTCAATCTGTGAGTATGTCACATCACTGGACTCAGCTGCAGGCTCATCTGAAAGTGAAGAAAATGTCCAGATTAAATTATCTCCTAATTATACGTCATATATTTAAGTCTGATCTTTGAATATGCAAAATGTATGTTGTATGTGGTTAATATGCGTCTCTGTCATTCACTTTCTTCTTGGACTTCAATTCCCATCATGTTCCTAATTGTGGATAGGGGGGGTCCAGGAGTGAACCCAATGTCCATGACATCAGAGACACTAGCTGAAGTAGCTGTTAAAATCTAAAATATCTAAAAGACACCAGGAAAGTGTTATGAATCTTCTAAACCTCATAAACATCCCCCCCCCCCCACCAAAAAGGTTGTCGCTTTAATGTTGCTGGTTGAAACTAGGCTATAATGTCAACATTCCATCTATTGCTTCCAAACAGATTCATGTAGAACACGTTAAACATGTAATATGCCTTTCATGTTCAGTATGTAAAGAATTGGTAGATTTGTGATTGAAAGTCTGACCTTGCTGAAGTGAGGAGTGTCCATCATCTGCAGTTCTTCTCTGATTGGTCACATGGTCTGAGTACTGACTGGTTCCCTGGCACTTGACCGATCTATCCCAAGATAAATATTTAGCAGCAAGTAAGCCTTGCCGAGCCACGATGTTACAAGGCTAGACCGAGCCATGCGGCCCATAATTAGCAGTATAAAGCAATAAATACAATCTTCTGTGGTGTTTTTATGGATGCATGCATGCATTGGGATGACACAACGCTGTCTGCCGTCAGTGAGGGACTTAAAACCAGAGACCTGTACCTACCTGTCCGGTCCTGTAATAAAGAAAAGATAAATATGTTAAATAGTGTTTTACCCGAATACAAGACAGTCATATGCTGCTCACACTGAACGGCATATATAGTATTATAGTATATTATATTGCATTTAACATGCCGTCTGCGTGTCGATGGTTCTCACCTTTAGCTGTTCTGTGTCGATACAACAGGAGCAGAAGGATAGTCAGTATAATCACAACAGCAAGCCCTACAATCGCTCCCACTACATGTGGAGAAATCTGATCTGCAGGTCCAGACACTGAAGATCCAGACACTAGGAGGGCATTGAGAATAGGATTTGAAAGAACATGTTTACACATGCTATATGTGATGCCTCAAGAATTAACTACTGTTAATTTTGTGTCATAGTTTACAAAGTATGTTTCTTTTTAAATACTTGAGATCTTTTTACGAACCCTTTCTCCACCTATAACATTTTGTCAAAGAATGTCCTATGGGAATGCGTACTTGAATCAGCACACTGTTGAAACACCTGCAAAGGTTAATTACGGTAAATTTCAGCTTACTCACATGTCACTTCCATCCAGCTCTGTGGTGATTCTCCTCCAGAATATTTACACTTGTAGAAGCCCTGATCAGACTTAGATACAGCAGGTATGATCATCTCTCCGTTGGTTTCATTCAGGACCAGTTCATCATTTCTATAAAAGTCCACGTTGGAAAGTGAAGAGTCTGTTCTGTGTTTGCAGCTTAGAGTCACAGACTGTCCCTCAGTCACAGGATGGACAGGACTCACCAGGATGACTGAACCAGCTGGAAAACAGATTCAAATTGAGCAAATACAATACATATAACATAAACATATTTTAATGCATTAATGGAATTCTGCACTATTTTTCACTCACCATGTACTGTGATGTTGACAGCATTACTGTACTCTCCCATTGTAGACTCACACCAATAGACAACACTGTCATTTCTATCTAAAGATGTGGTCCATGTAGATCCGTTCATTGAAGTTATGGCATGCAGTTGGTCGCTGTATCTCTTCACTTTCCATTGGGTAGAGTTTCCCTCACAGCTCAGTGAGACAGACTCAGAGGTGAAGTGTTGAGTTCTGTTAGAACTCACTGTGAGAGAAGCTGAAGAATGAAGATCTAAAACACAAAGCTGTATTAGAGTAATCTAAACTCAAGAAAAGTGAAAATAAGTTCAGAGAATGGGACATAGCCTTTACAAATAGAATGTTCTGTCCATTTACAAAAACATAATAAAGAATAATACATAATAAAATAGAATATTTAACCATGATCAGGGGTTGACACTAAGGTCTCTGAGACACTTGCCCATCGGGCAAGTGCAAGTCAGGTTCTACTTGCCCTCAGGTCATGGTCATTTGCCCCCAAAAAATATATTGTAAATTTTGCATTTAAGTTTACTTCCTACTTGGGTGCTTTAAACCAGGGGCTTTCAACAAGTGGTCCCTGAGAGGGTTCCAGGTGGTCCCCAGTTAAGTTGGTTAACCAGATGTAACTCTTGAGAGCGTAAAAATGAAACCAAATGGACCCTTGCGGGTCCATTTGGTTTCATTTTTACGCTCTCAAGAGTTAAAATTCATCATCTTAATCAGCCCAGGTCTACACAACTAGAGAATGTAGAAGATTAGGTCATTTTGATGTGTATGTTAATTTGCCTGTTTTGTTTCCCAAATCCAGCCTGGAATTGTGGATATCTAGAAAGCAGGGAAAGACACAGAGGTCTTGCCCGATCGGGCAACCAGGTGGCAGCCTTCACTTGCCCCACCATTTTTTTTTTTTACTTGCCCCGGGCAAGCGGGCAAGTGTTAGTGTCAAGCCCTGATGATGAATTAAAAATCACACTCACCACCAGACCACACAAACTGAGGTTGACTGTCCTCAGTGTAATAAACTGGGTCTCCTCTCCCAGCTTTACACACATATCCTCCTGTGCTTGTTGTAGCACCATGAATGATGTAGGATCCATCTACAGTCCCATTAGATAAGAGTTCAGCAGTGTAGGAGTTGTATGATGGTGTAGGAACAGCTCTGTACCAGTAGAACATCCAGCCTGCAGGAGATTCTTTAACATCACAGCTCAGAGTCACTGAGGCTCCAGGACTCAACCATTGAGGAGACACACTCAGAACAGCCTGGGGTTTGGCTGTTGGAAAGAACATTTATATTGATTAAAAACATAATTTTCTATTTGATATGACTGAACAACAACATGGTTGTTAAATGCAATGTCTGGAGGCAACACGGAATACTGCTTGATTGTTATAAAACGTCTATTTCCTAGACATTTACATAAACAGGATATGACGTACCTGACACAGTCAATGTAAATGCATCACTCCAGCCTGTTGAAGAGTACAGGTCGTTTTTGGGACGGCCCTTACACCTGTATTCTCCACTGTGAGACATGGAAACCTTGATGATCCATTCAGATTGGTTTACTGGTACATTGTATGAAGATGAACTGGTTGTGTTCCATTCATAGTTCCACTGGGTGTCACCTCTCTCCTGTATCTCACACTTCAGAGTGATGGTCTCTCCACTGAATATGTGAGACCAACTGGACTGCAGCCTGACAACAGACTCACCCACTGTTTACATGAAGAAATGAAACATTAATTAGCTTGCAAAATGACGTCCATCTCGAAGTTTTATTCTAAACAAAATGAAACAAAACATGAGAGTCTGTCCTGTCCAATGTAATGCATATAGCGAGTTATGTGCAGTTCTTGAGCTGTACTATATCTAGTTTTTGTACTATATCTAGTTTTTTTTTAAATGGTGAATATCATGGTGAATATTGCGAAACTGGCTCATTTGAGACTGGCTTTTTATGTTATGTTTTGGTATGCCGTTAACTAGCTTGAAGTATGATGGCAATTTCATTACATGAATATCTCAGCTTTAGCTTTATTATTATTATTATTATTATTATTATTATTATTATTATTATAGGATAATAGTAACCTTGATTAGCATAATAATAACCCGGATACACAGACAAAAAAATAATAATTTAGCCCATACTTCACCTATTTTGTCTATGGTGACATCATCACTGTATTGTGTGTAGTAAACAGGTTGTCCTCTCCCTCCTCTGCACCTGTACACTCCTCCTTCAGACACTCTGATTGGTCCATCAGAGTGTTGAGCATCATCTTGTGTGGTCAGTGATTGGTCATGTTGGTACCAGTAGTATTTCCATCCAGATGACTCCTCTACAGAGCAGCTCAGTGTAACACTGCCCCCTACTGGTATCTCTGTTTGGTCGGCTTTCAGTGTGGCCTTTGGTTGATCTGCTGTTCAGATTAGGAAGAAAAACACTTAATATAGAAAAGGTGATACTGTAGATGTCTGTACCACGTTAACATAAAATAACAAATATAAAGAGTACAAACGGTGGTGGATCAGCTGATCCATCGGATAATTTTACCTTTAAAACTCATAAGTGTAGGATTGCTGAATTTAGACAATCGTTGGTCTCGCTTGCGACGACCAGTACACCTGTACTGACCGCTGGGATAGTTCTCAGTAGGGCCTATTGCATATTCATGTTTTTCACTGTAAGTATTGATATTGTCATTGCCCTTCCACCATGAGTACTCCCAGTCAGAGGCAGGTCCTTCCTGTATGCTACAGCTCAGAGTAACATTCTCTCCAATGAAATGATCAGTCCAGTCAGGGTGTTTGCTGATGACAGGCACCGGTTGCCCTGTAAAAGTACAACACAGATGAGTAGTAATTTTTGAAATTAAGTTAATATAGTGGTTTAGTAGTTCCGGTTATTGTGTGGGGGTCCCTGGGGCCATGCAGCAAAAGTAAATGAATTCACAAAAGTAACGTAATTTGTATTGTTGAATTGTTTCTAAAATAATAGGACCTCCTTCAGTCATTTTTGTCCCCCCTATCACATGGAGCTACTTTTTGGGCATAGTAATATGGACACAAAATACATAGTTTCCTGTGATAGAGGGGTCAAAAATGAAGGATGTGCTAATATTTTCGAAATAGGTCAACAACATAAAGCAAGTTTGTTTTTTGGACTAATTTACTTTCACTGCGTGGCCCCCAGTGACCTCCCAAAAATGACTGGAACTACTAAATATTTCACCAAAACCAGAGCAGAACTTTCACCATGGTACTCTGAAAATCAATTAATACAATCAACACCACTATATTAATGGCATACAGTATATGTCATACAGCTTAATTTAAAAAAAGAGGCTCTCCAGACTCTCCCTTTAACTACTGTATTAGGATGGTTATATGGCAGCCATTAGACATTAGATACTGTACACAACATATGTCTTGTCTCAGCTAACCTAACCTAAACATAACCAAACCAAACATTGGGCATCAATCTATACCTTGATACCTGTGACCATATACTGTATACTACATTTTCACCCATGAGATCTCCAATGCAAGTATTTGAGTATATCCAACCCCCCCCCCCCCCCCCCCCCCCCCCGTACTTTTAGTAGTACATTTTAGTAGTATACTGATGATGCATGAGTCAATTAAAGCCTAATTCATCTCAATTTAATTGATTGATGGGTATTTTAAGCTAAAGCTAAATCATCTTAATTACAGGGACACAGCTAAATGATTGTACAATTAACATAAGACCGATATCTCTGAAGAAATAACATGTAGGCTAGGAGAATACAATAAATTCAAAATACATTTTGAATATAACTCACCATTGACAGCAACATGAACTGGGATACTTTGCTGTGTGTAGTATAGGCCTGTTGTGGTTGGTATCCGCCCTTGACAGTGGTAGCTTCTACTCACTGAGGGTCTGAATGTGTAGGTTGGGTCAAAATATGACAGGATCACTGCATTGTCGCCGTTGAACCAGTAGAAGGTGAAGTCCCATGAATAACTGCTGTATTCCACAGAACAGCTGAGGGTCACTCTGTTTGGTGTCAGAACACTTGTTCTGCCTGCTTTGAGTGTAGCTCTTATTTCTGATAAATGATGGAAATTAGAAAAGTGTAACTATTGAACATGAGTAACATTTGTTGGACTGTCTTCAAGGGGTAATGTTGCCTCAAGAAATTAAAATGTAGGAAAACATTCTCTAGTGAGGAAAACACAAATACACACACACACACACGCACACACGCACACACACGCACACACACACACACACACACACACACACACACACACACACACACACACACACACTGACTGAATAAAGAGAATAGTAGATCGATGTTCACCTTGACTGTGTCCACAGGAGAGGAGGATACTCGGCACTGAAAGATATTTGACATCAAGCTAATTAAACGTCTGTATTTTAATTACTCATAATAACCTGACACCAACATAACACTTTCTTGGCTTTGTCTGAGGCTTACATACGCTTGAATGAATAATTTTGCTTATGTCTCAGGGGAAAATAAATGGGGATTTCCTGGTGTCTGGCGTTCTGAAAGAGGGCAACATAATCAAATCAAATATACTGTACAAAATCACCTACATATAGTGTGTGTGTGTGTGTGTGTGTGTGTGTGTGTGTGTGTGTGTGTGTGTGTGTGTGTGTGTGTGTGTGTGTGTGTGTGTGTGTGTGTGTGTGTGTCAAATATTGTAGTTGCATCATAATATCGTCACCTTCTTAAAATAATCTCCTAAGTCATTTTTGGCCATTTTTTGCGATATACTGTATATTATACAGTATATTATACTGTATAATATACAGTATATCGCAAAAAATGGCCAAAAATGACTTACACGATTATTTTAAGAAGGTGACGATATGTGTATTATGTTTCATTTCAAATATTGTTGAGGCTGCTGAGATTTTAAACATAACTACAACATTTCCTATATTGACACAGTTTTGCTGTATTTAAACACAGCAGCTTGACTTTAACAAAAGTTAAGAACAGCCACATGTTCCTTCCTTGGAAAGGTTCAATTATAATTTAATTACGCCTACACTACTACTAATAATAGTTTATATACTCACAGAGGAGCACGCAGAGCAAGGTGTGCCCCATCTTGTCCTGTGACGAATGGCTCTGACAAAACCTTTTCTACTTCCTACTCTAGTGGCCTAATGTTGTGTAAAACTGAGAAAATCACTCTCTGTGAGGGTTTAGAAATCACCTGTGGCTTCCACTAGACACAAAGCATTTGTATTTACAATATGGAGACAATTCCTTTGTTGACTAATTCTTTAATGTTCTGTAATGTTTGAAAACACATTAAATTCCATTATGAGTCCATTATGAGACAAGACAGGAAATACTTGTACGGTGACATAAGAATGGCAAAACATAGTGTGAGGAAAGTTGTGAATTGAAGAAGTTCCAGGCAGGCAGCATGTGGAGGCGTTGGGTTGTGCAATAAGTGTTATCGCTAACCACAACATTGCTTTTTGTGAAGTATGGATAACTAAGATTAGGCTGTGTTGTTGTTGACGAGACAAAAGATTACGAAACAAACAATGGAACTGTTTGAATTGTAATATGTGCTACAAAGAGTCTGTCTGGTGATGTTGTCTTTTGCCTGCCCTCATTTACACCTGTTGTAGCTTTCCAGCTGCAATCTCCTCTTTGTCCATCTGATGGTGCTGTTGTCCTGTCAGAGCTTTATGGCTTCTGCACTGAGCCCATACAGCAGTGGTTCTCACAGTGACCCTAAACACTTCTCTGTATTGTCTTTTATAAAATAATATTATTATATTTTATATCCAATCTCTCCCTCCTTCTGACACACACCTATGTTCTACTCACACAGTCACACCATACAGTAGGCTTATACAATCAGAATCTCTGTAGCTTATTTAGAGGCTGACAAAACATAAATTGTACGGTGGCCATTTTGTAAATATGGCTACCACAGACATCTGGGCAAATGTAAACATTGATTTTCTGATTTGTTACATAATAACCAAACATGTATAATTATGCAAATCTTCAAATACTTCTGTGTATTTATTAGTTTATTTTCTGTATTATGGAGGTGGTTCCTCTGAAGTTGACAGACACAGAATAGAACTAGACTGACAGACCAGAATACAACATAACCTTTATTTAACCATGAGGTTACAATGATTAAAAAAAAAACAAGCAATATTAGCATAATTACTCAACAGTTGTTGATGTACCAAATAAATGTGAGATTAGTATTACAGAGTTTAAAAAATATCATTTCTCATTTTAGTTTTATTCACAACAAATACATAATATGTATTCAGTTGATCAAAGTTGAAATATTATTTCAACTTTGATCAACTGAATTGTGTCCAAGTAACTACTGAAAGACTACTGCATAAAACCCTCCTTCAGTTAGCAGGGCATATCAAATGTAGATTGCTAGCGTATATACTGTACCAAATATTATTATTTCACAATAGTCAGCTGCACACATACTGTATATAGTACCAACAAAATTATCTTACTTAAAATAGAAATGTAAGCCTATTCTGGGTAGGCCAACAACAAAAACAAAAATGAGTCAGATAAGGTTGTAGGTGAATAGAACATCGTTCACGTACTATTCGTCTTTGATGCGGTTGTTTTTGGGGATAACCTGGGCGTAGGTCACATCTGGTATATCTGCTGCTTCTACACATAAACATGCACATATGCGCGCGCACACACACACACACACACACACACACACACACACACACACACACACACACACACACACACACACACACACACACACACTTTTCAGAATAGTACAAATTGACGGATAAGATGTGGCACATGCAGGTTAGGGCTCTTAGGCCTAGATTTTTGTCACGGCGAAACCCCTCATCCCTTAACTTGTTTGCTGTTTTAAACTATTTCAATAAACATGTTTCAATAGTTTAAAATGGCCATTTGACAACCACACATGTTGAACTATTCCAAAACGTGTGATGTGTGATGTGTGTTTCACTTTGGTTGGACTTAGCATTGGTCTGACATGCATTGGGTGTTGGTAGAGGGTCAATGTTAGGTGTAGTAGGTGTGCTGCCGCGTCAGAGGTTAGGGTTTGAGATAGGTTGTCATGTTATCAGATCAATGGTATGTCGGACAAAAAGCATACAGCCATTTCACCTTTCTCTGCTTTGTGTCTGTTCTGGTGGTTAACCTGAGCATAAGTCACATCTGCTTCTGCTGCTGCTCCTACAACACAATCACACAAGACACAACACTCAGCGTCAGGGAGGAACTCCTTATATGGTCAGCACCGAGTATAGTAGGGAGAACTAGCCAAAATAATAATATGATGAAGAAAAAACTAACAAATAATATTTGAATTACAGTAAGTGAAATCACCTACTATTCCCTTCAATCACTGTGCGTGTGAAATGTGTTTCACCTACCGCTGGTCTTCTCTGCTTCTCTGCATCTGTTCTGGTGGTTAATCTGGGCGTAAGTCACGTCTCCTACATCACAATCACACAAGACACAACATTCAGGGTTCATTTAATATAGACAATACTAAATGAATCTAAAAAAAAATCACCTGCATGAATGCTGCTAACTTTGTTCACTGAGAGCTGTATGATCACACACACTTATATCTAGTCACACTTACAGTATACACTATATTTTGTATTATGAACCGGCAAAATCATATTTTAAAGTTAAACATTTTGATTGTGAAAAGTAATAAATAACACAATGTACCTGTTTCTGCAGTCTTGACTTCAGAATACAAAGAGCTCTCATGTGGATCAGCAGGTCTCTCTGTGGAGGAAACTCTCTGTTAGGAACTAATGATCATGTTTAGCTGCACTTTGCTGTAGCTACTGTATAATGATTGTGGTTGCAGAATGGTTGTGGTTGCAGAACTGATAGGTTATCGTTGTGTACTTCTTGGCTACAGTAACCTTTCACATCAATGTGCACTTTCAATCTATAACTTTATTGCAGCAGATGGCCATATAATAACTGATGGCTTACTCCTATAGAGATTTGGGCAACATTAGTTAGGAGGCAGGGGTTGACACTAAGGTCTCCGAGGCACTTCATATGCAAGTCATATTCTACTTGCCCTCAGGTCATGGTCACTTGCCCCCCAAAATATATTGTAAATTTTGCATTACGTTTACTTTCTACTTGGTGTTTTAAACATTTCCTCTCGCATTCGAAGACTGCTTTGTCACACAAAGTCACAATCAGCTAAATATTCAAGTTGTAAATCAGTGTAAATCAGTGGTTCCCACAGTGGTCACGGACTCAGGGGTCTGTGATGGCAGCAAAATGATAGTTTGGAACCAAATGGACCTGGGAGAGAGATAGGAGAGATAGCTAGAAAGCAGGGAAAGATGCAGAGGCAGAGCGCAATGACCACCTTCAAGACAAATATATCTCATGGCGCACCAAGTTGCACACTTGCCCGATCGGGCAACCAGGTAGCAGTCTTCACTTGCCCGACCATTTTTTTACTTGCCCCGGGCAAGTGGGCAAGTGTTAGTGTCAAGCCCTGGGAGGGTAAGATATTTACTTATGACCCCTTAGAAGAAGTAATAATATTACATTACGTATTACTTCAATTAAAGAATAATATATTACAAGTACAACATTACTTTCCCAAGTCCCCCTCCCACCCACAAACGATCTGTTTAGTGACAACTTGCGACAACTGCGATAACTTGCATGTATATCCTGTGTGCAGAATGGCGCTGTGGATTAAACAAACTATAGTGCATCTCTGTTATCTGTTGATATAGCTTGTAAATCTGTTGTATTATCTAAGTAATGAGGCATGTTTTGGCAGAGTAACATATTACTTATTACACATTTTGGCAGAGTAATCTCTTTACTTTACTTTTGCAGGAAAAGGTAATACTATTACAGTAATATTTAGTTAGTTACTGCCCAACACTGCTCCTATACTCTTGCCCTTATCTTTTAGACCAACGTATTTCCTCTTGTACAAGACACGCATGCACACACGTACCGGTACACCCAATGTGCGTGTCTGTGTTAAAACAAACCACTACTATAATCTCCACCTTAATTATAGTTCCTATTACTGTAATGTAATTTTTTCGTTCGCTCACCATTCCTTCTCTTGCCCACATTATCTTTGAATTCAATGTGTGAATATGTCACATCACTGGACTCAGCTGCAGGTTCCCCTGAAAGATTAGACCATAGAGATCCGTAAATGCAGTGATCAAATAGAATCATCTTCTGTTTTTGCTTTAGTTCAGTTTTGCCCAGATATTTATGTTCCATCTTTGAATATGCAAAATGAAATGAATCTGGTTAATATGTGTTTTTTAGTTTGTTTAGATTTTAGCAGTGAGCCCAGTGTCCGTGATATCATAACTTTCTGGATATCATGGACCCTGGGCATGTAGTTCAGAATGGTTGTCCCTTTAATGTTATGGATTAAACTGGGTTACAATATGAACATTACGTCTATTGTGTCCAAACAGATTTATGTAGAACATGTTATACATGCATTAGGCTTTTTGTGTTTAGTATGTGGTTGAAAGTCTGACCATGCTGAAGTGAGGAGTGTCCATCATCTGCAGTTCTTCTCTGATTGGTCACCTGGTCTGAGTCCTGATTGGTTCCCTGACACTTGGCAGATCTGTCCGAAGACAAATACTTAGCAGTATAAAGCAGTACATACATTCTTCGGCGGTGGCAATGTTATAGGCTTGTACACATGCACAGGGATGACACAAAGCTGTGTCCAGTCAGGGAGGGACAGCCCTAAAACCAAAAAACTGTACCTACCTATCCGGTCCTGTAATGAAGAAAAGATGAATATGTTAAATAGTGTTTTACACTAATACAAGTCAGTCATATGTTGTTCAGTGTCATCATATGCTGAATTTAAAATGCAGTCAATGGTTCATCACCTTTAGCTGTTCTGTGTCGATACAACAGGAGCAGAAGGATAGTCAGTAGAATCACAACAGCAAGTCCCACAATTGTTCCCATGACATATGGAGAAATCTGATCTGCAGGTCCAGATACTGACACTCCAGCCACTAGGAGGGCATTGAAAATATAACAATGTAATATGTGAATGCCTAATTTAATTTGCATTGTTGAAATACCTGCGAAAGTAAATTGTGGTAAATTTTCTACTCACATGTCACTTCCATCCAGCTCTGTGGTGATTCTCCTCCAGAATATTTACACTTGTAGAAGCCCTGATCAGGCTTAGATACCTCAAGTATGATCATCTCTCCGTTGGTTTCATTCTGGACCAGTTCATCATTTCTATAAAAGTCCACGTTGGAAAGTGAAGAGTCTGTTCTGTGTTTGCAGCTTAGAGTCACAGACTGTCCCTCAGTCACAGGATGGACAGGACTCACCAGGATGACTGAACCATCTGGAAAACAGTTAACACGTTAAAAGAGTTGCTAAAAATACGTTTATGGATCGCCGCAGTACTGTTTTATACAGTTAATGAAATAATTGGACTTACTATACACTGTGATGTTGACAGCGTTGCTGTACTCTCCCAGTGTAGACTCACACCAATACACTCCACTGTCACTCATACGTAGAGATCTGATACTCCATGTAGATCCGTTCATTGAAGGCCCAGTTGAAACCTTGTGCAGGCGATGGCTGTATCTCTTCACTTTCCATTGGGTAGAGTTTCCCTCACAGCTCAGTGAGACAGACTCAGAGGTGAATTGTTGAGTTCTGTTAGAACTCACTGTGAGAGAAGCTGAAGAATGAAGATCTAAAACACAACACAGGATCAGAGGTCGAAGGTCAAACAAAGAGCAGCATTAAAATTAGTGAAGTAAAACTAAACTAAAGAAAAGTCCAGGTAATGTGTAACAGATACACATTGAAACCTCAAACCCATCATTGGGTCACTGTATCTGTTCTGTAGAGGAAGAGGAATTATGAGTCCCACTCACCACCAGACCACACAAACTGAGGTTCACTGTCCTCAGTGTAATAAACTGGGTCTCCTCTCCCAGCTTTACACACATATCCTCCTGTGCCTGTTGTAGCACCGTCAATGGTGTAGGATCCATTTACAGTCGCATTACCAGATAAGACCTCAGCAGTGTAGGAGTTGTTTGATGGTGTAGGAACAGCTCTGTACCAGTAGAACATACAGCCTGCAGGAGATTCTTTAACATCACAGCTCAGAGTCACTGAGGCTCCAGGACTCAACCATTGAGGAGACACACTCAGAACAGGCTGGGGTTGGGCTGTTGGAGAGTAAAAACATGCTTGGCACGTCTATTTTCGAGACACTTATATAATACATATAATAGGATATGACGTACCTGACACAGTCAATGCAAATGCATCACTCCAGCCTGTTGAAGAGTACAGGTCGTTTTTGGGACGGCCCTTACACCTGTAGTCTCCACTGTGAGACATGGAAACCTTGATGATCCATTCAGATTGGTTTACTGGTACATTGTATGAAGATGAACTGGTTGTGTTCCATTCATAGTTCCACTGGGTGTCACCTCTCTCCTGTATCTCACACTTCAGAGTGATGGTCTCTCCACTGAATATGTGAGACCAACTGGGCTGCAGCGTGACAACAGACTCACCCACTGTTTACAGGAAGAAATAAAACATTAATTCGAAGTGATATAAAGATGTCTTTATGTCTGTCTGTCTAAAAGTTTGATTCGTAACTGAATAGAACCAATCATGAGAGTCTGACCTGTCCAATATAATGCATGTAGTATCCCTAGTTATGTGCAGTTCTTGAACAAAGCTGTATTAATTATTACAGTCGGTTCTAAGTAACACTGACAACTATTTCACTAGAACTACAGAACCCTTTCACAAGAACAATTCAGCAATATAATACAAAAGGTAATGCTCCGTGATGATTATTGTGAGACTGACTCATCATTAGCACAGCTGATTTTTATGTTTTGATTAGGTGTGACATCACACTAGCTTTCTACCAATGAAATTACTTCCTCAAAACTGCCTGTTTTATAATGTACAGTAACTAAAATATGTGCATTTTAGCTCACACTGTACCTATTTTGTCTATGGTGACATCATCACTGTATTGTGTGTAGTAAACAGGTTGTCCTCTCCCTCCTCTGCACCTGTACACTCCTCCTTCAGACACTCTGATTGGTCCATCAGAGTGTTGAGCATCATCTTGTGTGGTCAGTGATTGGTCATGTTGGTACCAGTAGTATTTCCATCCAGATGACTCCTCTACAGAGCAGCTCAGTGTAACACTGCCCCCTACTGGTATCTCTGTTTGGTTGGGTTTCAGTGTGGCCTTTGGTTGAGCTGTTGTTCAGATTAGGAAGAAAAACTAAGTTAACTAACTTAAAACATGCAGTTATGAAGAAAATGTGAGCTAGATTTCAGTTCCACCTTAACATAAAATAACATCAATATACAGAGTAGAAACAGTTGGTGGATCAGCTGATCTATCAGCTGATATTACCTTTCAAAGTCATAGTGATGGGATTGCTGAATTTGGACAATAGTTGGTCTTGCTTGCGTCGACCAGTACAGCTGTAATCACCACTGGGATCGTTTTCAGAAGGACCTATTACATAGTCATGCTTTTCACTGTAAGTATTGATATTGTTATTGCCCTTCCACCATGAGTACTCCCAGTCAGAGGCAGGTCCTTCCTGTATGCTACAGCTCAGAGTAACTTTCTCTCCAATGAAAATGTCGGGCCAGGGAGAGCTAATAACAGCTTGTATTGTACCTGTAGAGATCCAACACAGTTGAGTAATAATCATGCATTGATTCATCCCTTAACTACTGTATTAAAAAAGCAGCCATTAGATCGACACCAACAACCTATCTCTAATCCTAACCTAAACATAAACAATGCACAGGAGCAGGCCAGTTTGAGTGGTGTAGTCTGACCATTATTTTCACACATTTATTTGTTTGGTATGTCTAATCTGCATGTGCATCCACTGAGCAGCACCTGGACACCATTGATCAGTCACAGGAGTATGTTTCATGTTGTATGTATCATTTAGATGTTTTTTACCGTAACAAGAAATGCACATGGGTAGAAACTTCACCCGATTCAACCGTTATCAAGCGATAATTCCCAGGAGATTGCTTATTATTATGCCGTTCTTATCGACAAGCCATGTTGTCTGGGAGCAGACCGTCATGATTGCATTCATAACATAAGACAAAACCCAGAAATCCTCGGTCAGCGTGTTGTAAGCCCTGTGTCAGCGTGGCGAGGTGCAGTTATGCATTAGAGGAGGCAAGTATATTCACCAAAATAACCGAAATAAAATAGCCAAAGATGTATTAAAACGGACTGCATCATAGCACACTCGCAGTGCAGTTGGGGGGCAGGGCTGAGGATGCTTATCAAGTAGGTCAGCTGGCAGCCAACCTGCCTGTTCAAGGAACTCGGTTTAATAAGCAGCCTGGGAATACTGGCTTGGTTTTCAGTAGAATCCGCTGGAACATGTCACTAGACTCCACAAGAAAGAATTCCATACTCTCACTATATTATTTTAACCACTGAATATTAATGATTACATTGAGTTAATAGAACTACATTCATCACAATGAATTGATTATTTTGCTGTTTATTTGAAGCTAAAACTAAATGCAACTAAAAGCCAAAATTCTACAAAATGTACATAAGACATACAGTATCTCTGAACAAATAGTGTGTGGCCTACACATTTGGGAGTATAACATAAATTCAGCATACACTTTGAACATGACTCACCAGTGACAGCGACAGGAACTGCTTTACTTCCTGGCGTGTAGTATAGGTGGTCTACTCTCCATGTCCGTCCTTGACAGTGGTAGCTTCTACTCACTGAGGGACTGAATGTGTAGGTTGGGTCATGATATGACTCAATCACTGCACGTTCGCCATTGAACCAGTAGAAGGTGAAATCCCAATGTTCATTGCTGTTTTCCACAGTACAGCTGAGAGTCACACTGTTTGGTGTCAGGACACTTGTTCTGCTTGCTCTGAGTGTAGCTGTTATTTATGGTAAATGATAATAGAAAGGTATAACAATTGAAACTCGGTAATGGTTTTTGGAACTGTCAGAAAAGGGTAATGTCGCGCACACACACACACACACACACACACACACACACACACACACACACACACACACACACACACACACACACGGCACCCGAGAGAATTCACCTGTGCGACTCTGTCCATAGGAGTGGTAGATACACAGCACTGAAAGACATTTAATAAGAAAATGTCAAGCTAAGTAAATGTTTGCATTGTATTTACTTCTAAATAACACGACACCCACATACGCAGCATTTGTTTCTGTCCGAGGCGTAAATGCCTTTGAATAAATACTTTTGCTCGTGTCTACGTGGATAATAAATGCCTCAACATTCTGGCCGGGACTGTGACAAACTACAGCATAGTGAAATCAAATATACAAAGTAGCCTACAATACACATTCTCTTCAGTACTTATGCTGTCGTATAGGGATATTGGGATGTATAGACCCCCCTCCCCAATACATAAACAAACAAACAAACAAACAAATGCACAATACAAGGCGTAAATCTGCTATTTGCATGACTTAGGTTACTATCTGCTAGACTATAAAAAGCGTACAGTCTGAGGCCGCACGTTAACATTAGTGGCTTCACGGCATAGAATTGTAGAACTATTTGAAATACCATTCTAATATCCAACAATTGTGTTGCTGTAGCATCATGATGTCAATAGTAAATTTCAAATTGTTGACACTGTTGACTACGTATCTTCTATTTTTTTTTTAACTGTGCAGCTTAACTTTAACAAAAGTTATGTACAGCCACATTATCTTTCATTGAAAAGGTTGAAATATGAATTAATTAAACCTACTAGTAATAATATAATTGTATTATAATATTATCTACTCACAGAGGAGCACGCAGAGCAAGGTGTTCCCCATCTTCTCCTGTGACAAACAATGACAGAATGTTTATACTTCCTATTGTAGTGAACAAAAGTCATATTGCTGTTTGAAACAGGGAAATGAAATGTCTCTGCTGGTTAAATTTGGCCTGTGGCTTCCCCTGAGGATTAATACTAAACACAAAACATATTCACAATATAGAGGGAAATCGTCTATTGACTCATTCTGTAATGTTAGTTAGTTATAATTACATTAAATGGCATTAGAGTCAAAGACTTACAGTTTGACTTAAGTTGCTGCTATTAGACAAGACAGGGCATAAGTTGAAGAAAGGTGTGAATTGAAGAAGTTCCAGATAGCATCTGGCGTTGTTGGGTTGTGCAATAAGTGTTATCACTAAACACAACATTGTTTTTTGTGAAGGCCTATATGTAACACCAAAAACGGTGTAGCCTCGGCTGAAGCCGTGGCTTTATCATGCCTTTGAAGAGTAACTTTCTTAATTACAAAATAAAGCACTACTTAAAGTTCGCCAAAATTAAAATCAGTATAGTCATCAGCATGAGATAACCAAGAATAGCCCACAGAAATACAGTTGTATACACTCATACAGAAAATATGCAGATCATGGGTGTATGTATAAGTAGGCCTGTGTGTAGACTTACGTACATGTTTTCATTTCCATGTCTGCTTGGCCTAATATTATTTGCAGTATGTCTAATTTAGTAAGCTGGCCCATTTTACAATGAGGCCTACACGTCCCTGTCGTTATTCAGTATAGTCAATACCATTCAATACTGTCCCCCTGTGAGAACAGTGAGAATGCACTATTGATTGTTGACATTCTTTTTTTTTTCATAATAACATTTTATTAGTTTTCATTCATCATCATCACCTTTACTTATACTCGGAAATACAATTGAGGGCAAGCCCTCATTTTCAATGCAACCAAGGTTACAGTACACAGAAATACGTCCAAATACAAACAGTTAATGTGCATATAACAAGACTAGCAAAAAAGCGCAAACAGTGAAAAATAAAATAAATTAATGAAAACACAAACAGTCAGTATAAAATATGTTCTGGATTAATGATTTGAATTCACCGAGAGGTGGCAGTGAGGTCAATTTTAGAGAATGTTGGAGATCATTCCATGACGTTGGGCCACTGACAGAGAAAGCTGTCTTACCCAGTTCTGTCTGTGTCTGTGTTAGAAAATCACTAGAACGGGTCCGTGCCATCCATTGGTACTAGCATGGAGGAAATATAGGTAGGGAGATGGCCAGCTAAGGCTTTATATAAAAATAAATATCAATATTGATCACGTCGTACAGTTAAAGATGATAAACCTGAATTTGCGTATAGTGTACAGTGGTGTATACCATAGCTATCACCTGTAATCCACCGCAAGGCAGAATGGTAGACATTATCAAGCTGCTTTAAAAATGAAGGAGCAACAGATCTATAAATAATGTCCCCATAGTCCAGTACAGAGAGAAATGTGGTCTCGATAACTGCCTTCCTGCAAGAATTTGGAAAACAAAGTTTATTACTATACAGGAAACCTAGCTTTTGCCTTGGTTTGGAGACTAGATCACTTATATGGAATTTTACAGAAAGTTTATCGTCAAGCCAAATGCCAAGATATTTATACTCAGAGACCCTCTCAATTACAGAGCCACTAGCAGAAGTTATGCGAACAACAACTCCAGGACATCCTGGAGCGTATTAAAGGCAAGCTGCAGGTTCTCAACAGCAGCTTCAATTGAATCAGCAACACAATAGATAACTATATAGATAACTATCATTATTAATCTTACAGGTATAAATCAAAAGCACAATATATTTAACAAAAAGGAAAAAAAGGAAAGGAAGGGCAATTAGCACATTTATAAATAGATACCGGTACATAACACATATTTTAAAATATATACTGTACATAGAGGTGTAGAATACTGCACGCACCAGGCACATCAGTAGGTAAACTGTAAGAGTACAGGTGGGGCTCTAATATCCAATGAATCACTTTCTTTATGAATCAGTGTAGATAGATCTCTGGGCAAATAATCCATAAGAGGCCGCCAAATATTCATAAAGTTATCTTCTTTATTTTTTATCTTGGCACTGAGTCTTTCCATGGGAAGAACTCTGTAGTTTTAATAATAATAATACATTTATTTTATAAGGAGCCTTTCAAGGCACTCAAGGTCGCCGTACAGAATATATTAACCCTTTAATTACCAATGACGTAATTGCAGTGAAAATGGTGCTAAATCCAAGCCTCCCACTGACGTAATTGACGTATTGTGTGTTTTTGGCTGGTCTGGGGTGTTTCCAGGTGTAGTGGGGGCCCTCCGCCAGCAGAGGGAGCCCTCCCCCAACTTGTCACAAAGTTTCATGTAGCTGGATCAGTACAATTGACCCTTATAGATCTCTAACTAGCCCTAACAAAAACAACAACAAACAAAGCAACAAAGGGATTTTTTTACCTTACCTTATGTGTCTCCAAATAACAGCACAAAAGATCAAAAACATGTAAAAAAGATTGCCAATAGATCCAAAGGTCAATAAATCCAATAATTTGTATCAGGACTCCCATGCTGATGACAGGCTGCAAGCCACAGCCATGGCTTTGCAGCAGGGAACATAATTTGCTGTTCTGTGTTTGCAGTGTTGCCAACTTCCAAAATACACTAGTGGCACTTCCAAAATGCACTAGAAGGAGCTAGGGCAGTGGTTTTCAAACCAACTCACCAGCAAAAAAGCACTCGTTTTTCAAAAAAGTACTAGTTTTTCAATAATTTTGGTGCTAGGGGGGTCTGAAAAAAAAGCTAAATATAGTGACAAATGCGCCAAGTTGGCGACATTGGTTGCCAGGTGTTTGGAGAGAAATAAGCAACCAGGTTTCATAATAATAAACTACTTTACACATAGTGCATGAAAAAGTTCAAATACCAGAAAATATCAGAAAATAGCAGTTCTGCAAGCTCACAACATGTTGTGAAGTGTTGTGAGGAAAGTAAATGAAAAAAATAATAATAATGTTAATCCTTGAGAATAATAAAATAAAATATGCATATTTCTTTTTTTCTGGGGAAAGTGGAGACTTGCAGGGTTAAAATGAGACATTTGTGGTCATATCACACATTTTTATTTGGACATTCAAATATGTACTTTATTAGGGTATTTAGCTGGTCTGGCTACAGTATTAAGCCTAATTATGCTGGTAGGGAAAGGGTTAACAACAGTCATAACGAGCAAAAAATAAAAAATAAAAAAGTAGAACAGAACCAACAATAGCAAGGAGCAGAGACATTGAGTTACTGATGGAGGTTTTTCAAGAATCCAATTAAACAAAATACATTTTCTAGCTACACAGAGAAGCTTACTAAGTAGCTTGGTTCTTCTCGGATCTAATGCCCGAATTTAGATGGCAGCCCCAATAGAAAATGCCCGGGATCTTTACAGATAGTAGACTTCATGATTGAACTCAATTCTCTAGCCACGCAGGACCAAAACCTGGAAATCTTGGGACATTCCCAGAAACAGTGTATATATGTACCAATTTCCTTTTTGCATTTGATACACAATGGGGACCTGCTGGGATCGAATTTGTTTAATATTTCGGGTGTTCTGTGTTGTCTATGAAGAATCCTATACTGCATCTTTTTGAATCTATACTAATAAAGATAGAATGGGAGTTTTGAATGCATTCAGACCAGCAGTCTTGTTCATACTCTCTTTGAAAGTCCCTTTCCCATCGCCGCATAACAGTGTCCACATTGTGTTTATCATGACTCAGAAAAGTGTAATAAAAGTATGAAATCAAGCCTTTTTTCTTAGTAAAATACATAATAGACTTTTCTAAGGGCCCAGGACGAGACCCATCTAGGGGAAACCTAATGGCATTATTTATAAAGTGGCGAGCCTGTAGATAGGCGAAGAAATCTGTTGTGGGATCCCAAATGAGTTTTTGACCATTTCAAATGACATTAAAACACCATTGGCATCAAACAGGGATTGTTCACATTCTAACTTATAACTGATTTGCATACTTCAAATGAAGTCAGTGGGGGCGGTTTGGGATTCGGCCAGTGTAGTGACAGCAGCGAATACATGGCTCCAATTTTGTTTCATCTGCCTTTATACGCTATTAGAGCATTTAGCATTGGGGAAGAGGCGTTCCCACGCTAAAGTCGGTAATTTCGTTACCATCCTATCTCCCCGTACATTATGCTTAGGTGTGGTTTGGGCGTTTTTAGCTTTCATCCAATCCATGTTAGTCTTGCCATTGCCTTTAATTCATCCCATATCTATTTCCCTTATCCCTACTGCTATGACTACTCCTATAAGCCCACAGCCTGTGCGACACTGATGCCGCATGTGACTCTGCCTTATCGTATAGGTTAGTGGGTGCTTTGAAATCCCGTAAATCTATTTCCCAAATCTATTTGACTAAATTAGCAACTTAAGGGACTGCGTGACAAACAAGCCTATGACCACACCTCCTGTCACAAATAACGGTGTCGGCATAAAGAATAGTGGCTAAGGGAAGAGGAAAATACCAATAAGGGAATTCGTTGCGGGTTTCGGGTAGCGTTGGGGACAAGCATGTAACGAAAATGGAGCCAACAGTGTCAAATGACTCGGATGCTCACCCAGTTTTAAGTGCTGCTATCCCCTGTTTGTCCATCTGATGGTGCTGTTGTCCTGCCAGAGCTTTATGGCTTCTGCATTGAGCCATACTGCAGTGGTTCTTACAGTGACAAAAGTAATAGTCACAATTAATTTAAAACTTCTTTTTGAGGCTGAGACCATATGTCCAAGACAGAGCCAGAGGTGGCAGTATAATAACAGTGAAAACAAGCAACAATAGCACTCAACAATTAGGCTGCATGAAATGAAAGGTACAACAATCAAATATAACAACATTCATGTCAGAAAAAAACAAATATTTTAACCAATATTTATCATAGTCTCGGTGTGCACATAATATTTTACATTGCTACATTTTTCTCATTATGAGCAGGGAGATATACTGTATAACCCCCCGAAACCCCCCCCCCCCCCCCCCCCCCCCCGCCCCCCCCCCCATGGGGAACAGAGCCCATTGTTGGTGCTGGGGTGGTGGTGGGAGCAAAAATAACATAACAACCAGGAACTATAATGCAGAAGGAAGGCATGAAGAATCAACCAGACTAGAGAGCTTAAATACCCCACCCAATTGAACAGCTGACTGCCACATCAGTGAATGACATTGGGTCTACTAAAACAATGGCAATTCTAGTTTTAGTAACAAGTTTCAGTCACAAATTGTAACTGAAAAAAGGTGACAGACTAGCTACTCTAAACTGCTTAAAAGCATATATCAATTAGCATGTAGATTATTACAATCCCTTATTTACAACTATATACAGAGAACGAGAGATATAATGCAGGCTAACCTTTTTATATAGAGAATCCTAGAAACCTTTTTTATTCCCTGTCATGTATAACCAGTGCTTCTATAGAATCAGATAAGGGGTAATGAGTTAACATAACCGGTGCATCCCAAAATATTTGTTCTAATAATGTTGAATGATGGTAATGTGTCTAATAATGTGGTAATAATGGAAGGAGAGAGCCACCATCTGCATCTGGCTCTGCCTCCCTCATACTGTATTCATGATTATCATTGCATTATGTTGGATTTTACATTTGCAAAAAACAACAACAACAACAACAACTGTGTAATTGGCTCAAAGACTGTTGAAATGGGCTTTACTGTATATCTGTACACAAATAAGTAACTGCTTGATATATTTAAATTACCGTATAACATTAACATGTTATACATGTTAACATGATCACAAAGCTGAAAGCTGTGGTTATGATTAGAATGGTGTTGTTGTGTTTTGCGTCATCCTCTCTTTGTGATCTTTTCCTGTCATCTTCATTTACAATCCTGTAACAGAACAAGATTGTAAAAACTCTAACTGAGACTGTTATTGCGCAGTGAGTTGAATATAACTCTGAGGTCACAGAATGAACAGATGGAATAAGATCTATAGCAGCATTATAACTCTGTATCTATAAAAGAAACAAAACTAATCTTACCAGGTTGTGGTTTATTGGTTTGACCTGAGGATAAACTTCATCTTCTGTTTCCTCTGGAGCTGCTCAGTCAGTCAATGTAAAATAAAACACAGGAAATGTTAGTAGAAATTACAAGTAATGTATTAACATTTAAATCCACATTATGTTGATTCCCAGTTTGATTGTTCAGCTTTCTTCTCTTTGACCATTTGAGGGTGAAATTAGACTGTAAGTTGTGGATGAGTATATAGTGATATACATTTTACACCTACCTTTCATCTTCTTTGACACGTTTGTTTTTGGGAACAACCTCGGCATAGGTCACGTCTGATATATCAGTTGATTCTACTGTAAAACACATGCAAGCAAGCAAGCAAGCAAGCAAGCAAGCAAGCAAGCAAGCAAGCACGCACACACACACACACACACACACACACACACACACACACACACACACACACACACACACACACACACACACACACACACACACACACACACACACAGGCAGTACAGAATAAATTACATATGTTACCAACCTCACAATCACCTCAGGATGTCTTACTGATTGTGTTATACTGTGTGTGTGTGTGTGTGTGTGTGTGTGTGTGTGTGTGTGTGTGTGTGTGTGTGTGTGTGTGTGTGTGTGTGTGTGTGTGTGTGTGTGTGTGTGTGTGTGTGTGTGTGAGAGACGTGTGTTTCACCTACCGCTGGTCTTCTCTGCTTTGTGTCTGTTCTGGTGGTTAACCTGGACGTAAATCACATCTGGTTCTGCTGCTGCTCCTACAACACAATCACACAAGACACAACACTCAGGGTTCATTTATTATAAACAGTACTAAATTCATCTAAAAAAAAACACAAAAAGATGCTGCTAACTTTCATCAACGAAAGCTGTTAGTCTGATCATAATTGCATTTGATGTTATACGTATTTATTGATCTGCAAAACCATTCATAATCAGTGGACTTGTTGGATATGATCAAGCATTTTGATTGTGACAAGTTACACTATAAAGGCATAAGTCCTCACTGACTACAGCGAGTCTTCACACGCTCATTGAACATAACATTAGGAAGAGACTAACAAAGCCCTTTTCTGAAAATAACCAATTGTTAATGAATAATTAATTTAATAGTGCATTAAATTTTCTCCATCAACACGGCAACGTCCGAACGCCCCCTAACGTCACGCATCACATCACGGGCACCGTTCTCAGTGTAACCCCACTGTCATGCGGAGTTATTGCCAGGGGAGCGGTGTTGCCGGAGGAGGAGAACGCTGGCACAATGTGGATTTACGATTTTTCACCACGTTCCTGCATGGCACCCTTGCTTTGCCACAACTGTTTTCCCTAAAGTATAGCCTACCCACAACTACACATTAAAGCAATTACATACTTACATGATTGGTATAATCTATTAATTTACTTTAATTCACCCACACTGTTATGATCTGCTAATTCACTTTACACCGTACATTATTTGTTGCTCATATATTTACATTGTACATTATTTTACTCCTTATATGGTCAGCACAATGTATAGTAGGGAAGATTAGCCCAAAAAAGAAGACAAAAAAAACCAAACAAACAATATTTAAATTAAGTCAAATCACTTATACATTTAAATCACTGTGTGTGTGATGTGTGTTTCACTTACCACTGGTCTTCTCTGCATTGCATCTGTTCTGGTGGTTAACCTGAGCATAAGTCACATCTGTTTCTGCTGCTGCTCCTACAACACAATCATACAAGACACAACACTAATACAATACTAATCGAAACTAATAAATCACCTGCAAAAATGCTGCTAACTTTGATCACCAAGAGCTGTTTGATCACTTACTGTACGTACAGTATATCACACTTGATCACACATCACATCACGCTTATATACTATCTACACTTGTATACTATCTAACCCTATAACACATTGTACCTGTGGCTGCAGTCTTCACTTCAGAATACAAAGAGCTCTCATGTGGATCAGCAGGTCTCTCTGTGGAGGAAACTCTCTGTTAGGAACTAATGATCATGATTAGCTGCACTTTGCTGTAGCTAGAATGATGGTGGTGGCAGAACTGACAGATTGACAAATACATACAGGTATATCATTGTCATTCAGTCTCATTGAATGCCTACAGTAACCTTCCACATCAGTCTATAACTTTATTGCAGCTGTCCACAGAATAACTGATGGCCCCATGGAGGCTTACTCCTATGCAGTGTTGGGAAATATTATTTATGAGAGTAATATCTATTTTCACCTCATGCAACAACAAGCTCAAAAGTATCAAGTAATGAGGCATGTTTTGGCAGATTAGCATTAGATTAGAGTAATATCTTTTCTTTACTATCAGCTTTACTTTTGCACAGGTAATAACATTACAGTAATATGTAATATTGAGTTAGTTATTGCCCAACACTGCTCCTATACTCTGCCCTTATCTTTTAGACCATTCAGAGCATCTCTGTAACAGAGCCATTATGTGATGGATAGTGGTTACTCTACAGCGTGAAGTGCATAGAATAACTTATATCCTCTTGTACAAGACACACACGCACCCATTCATACAACCAGTGTGAGTGTCTCACACAAACCACTACTATACACTCCATTATCTCCACCTTCATTATAGTTCATATTTCTGTAATGTAATTTTCGTTTGCTCACCATTGCTTCTCTTGCCCATATCTTTGAATTCAATGTGTGAATATGTCACCTCACTGGACTCAGCTGCAGGTTCCCCTGAAAGATTCAACCATAGATATCCGTAAATGCAGCGATCAATAAAATAATCTTCTAATTTTAGTTCAGTTCAGTTTTGCCCAGATATTTAAGTTCCATCTTTGAATATGTGCAATGAAATGAAATGAAATTAATCTGGTTAATACTGTGTGTTTTTTAGATTGTTTAGATTTTAGCACTGAGTCCAGTGTCTATGATGTCATAACTTTCTGGACTTCAGTTCCCATATTGCTTTAATGCACTTCTCCTCCTTGTGGATAAGTCTGTCTTACTGTGACAACGTGTAATCCAGAATGCAAGTGAGCCCAGTGTCCATGACAACAGAGACACTAGCTGTTAATATACAGTATATAATATAGAAAGCAACATACACCACACAAATACCCCCAGGAACATTTTCTAAATCTTGTAAACAATAAAAAAAAAATGCAAAAAGGTTGTCCCTTTAACATTGCTGGTTGAAGCTACAATATGAACATTCCGTCTATTGTTTTCAAACAGATTAATGTAGAACATGTTAAACATGCAATAGGCTTTTCATGTTTAGTATGTGGTTGAAAGTCTGACCATGCTGAAGTGAGGAGTGTCCATCATCTGCCGGTCTTCTCTGATTGGTCACCTGGTCTGAGTCCTGATTGGTTCCCTGACACTTGGCAGATCTGTCCGAAGACAAATACTTAGCAGTATAAAGCAGTACATACATTCTTCGGCGGTGGCAATGTTATAGGCTTGTACACATGCACAGGGATGACACGAAGCTGTCTACAGTCAGCGAGGGACAGCCCTAAAACCAGAAACCTGTACCTACCTGTCCGGTCCTGTAATGAAGAAAAGATGAATATGTTAAATAGTGTTTTACACTAATACAAGCCAGTCATATGTTGTTCAGTGTCATCATATGCTGAATTTAAAATGCAGTCAATGGTTCATCACCTTTAGCTGTTCTGTGTCGATACAGCAGGAGCAGAAGGATAGTCAGTAGAATCACAACAGCAAGTCCCACAATTGTTCCCATGACATATGGAGAAATCTGATCTGCAGGTCCAGATACTGACACTCCAGCCACTAGGAGGGCATTGAAAATATAACATTGTAACAAACAATGTAATATGTGAATGCCTAATTTGTTGAAATACCTGCGAAAGTAAATTGTGGTAAATTGTCTACTCACATGTCACTGCCATCCAGCTCTGTGGTGATTCTCCTCCAGAATATTTACACTTGTAGAAGCCCTGATCAGGCTTAGATACAGCAGGTATGATCATCTCTCCGTTGGTTTCATTCAGGACCAGTTCATCATTTCTATAAAAGTCCACGTTGGAAAGTGAAGAGTCTGTTCTGTGTTTGCAGCTTAGAGTCACAGACTGTCCCTCAGTCACAGGATGGACAGGACTCACCAGGATGACTGAACCATCTGGAAAACAGTTAACAAGTTGAAAAAAGTTCCTAATGATAAGGTTATCGATCTTCACAGTACTGTTTTATACTGTCAATTAAAAAATTGGACTCACTATATACTGTGATATTGACAGCATTGCTGTACTCTCCCAGTGTAGACTCACACCAATACACTCCACTGTCACTCATACGTAGAGATCTGATACTCCATGTTGATCCCGTCAATTCACCCCTGGATAAGATCTCATTCAATCGATTGCTCTTCATTTTCCATTGGGTAGAGTTTCCCTCACAGCTCAGTGAGACAGTCTCAGAGGTGAAATATTGAGTTCTGTTAGAACTCACTGTGAGAGAAGCTGAAGAATGATCTAAAACAACACAGGATCAGAGGTCAAAGGTTACACAAAGAGCAGTGTTAGTGAAGTAAAACTAAACTAAAATGTGTAACAAATACACATTGAAACCTCAAACCCATCATTGGGTCACTGGGTCTGTTCTGTAGAGGAAGAGGAATTATGAGTCCCACTCACCACCAGACCACACAAACTGAGGTTCACTGTCCTCAGTGTAATAAACTGGGTCTCCTCTCCCAGCTTTACACACATATCCTCCTGTGCCTGTTGTGGCACCGTCAATGGTGTAGGATCCATTTACAGTCGCATTACCAGATAAGACCTCAGCAGTGTAGGAGTTGTTTGATGGTGTTGGAACAGCTCTGTACCAGTAGAACATCCAGCCTGCAGGAGATTCTTTAACATCACAGCTCAGAGTCACTGAGGCTCCAGGACTCAACCATTGAGGAGACACACTCAGAACAGGCTGGGGTTTGGCTGTTGAAGATTAAAAACATTGTTTTACTATTTGACGTGGATGAACATATTGATGTTAAATGCAATACCTGGAGACAACACAAAATACTGCTTGACACATCTATTTTCGAGACACTTATATAATAAATAGGATATGCCGTACCTGATACATTCAATGTAAATGCATCACTCCACCCTGTTGTAGAGTACAGGTCGTTTTTGGGACGGCCCTTACACCTGTAGTCTCCACTGTGAGACATGGAAACCTTGATGATCCATTCAGATTGGTTTACTGGCACATTGTATGAAGATGAACTGGTTGTGTTCCATTCATAGTTCCACTGGGTGTCACCTCTCTCCTGTATCTCACACTTCAGAGTGATGGTCTCTCCACTGAATATGTGAGACCAACTGGACTGCAGCCTGACAACAGACTCACCCACTGTTTACAGCAAGGAAGGAATAAAACATGAATTAGTATGCAAAATGTTTTTCCACACTTTCAGTAGTTAAAAAAAACTGTAGAACTTTCACAAGAACAATTAAGCAATATGCATTTTAGCCCATACATACCTATTTTGTCTATGGTGACTACATCACTGTATTGGGTGTAGTAAACAGGTTGTCCTCTCCCTCCTCTGCACCTGTACACTCCTCCTTCAGACACTCTGATTGGTCCATCAGAGTGTTGAGCATCATCTTGTGTGGTCAGTGATTGGTCATGTTGGTACCAGTAGTATTTCCATCCAGATGACTCCTCTACAGAGCAGCTCAGTGTAACACTGCCCCCTACTGGTATCTCTGTTTGGTTGGCTTTCAGTGTGGCCTTTGGTTGATCTGCTGTACAGATTAGGAAGAAAAACTATAGTCAGAACACACTTAAAATGCAGTTCCCGGAGAAAAGGTGAATCAGATTTCAGCCAGATTTTACCATGTTAACATAAAATGACAAATACAAAGAGATCAGCTGATCCATCAGATAATTTTACCTTTAAAAGTCATGAAGATGGCATTGCTGAATTTGGACAATTTTTGGTCTCGCTTGCGTCGACCAGTACACCTGTACTGACCACTGGGATAGTTCTCAGAAGAACCTATTACATATTCATGTTGTTCACTGTAAATATTGATATTGTCATTGCCCTTCCACCATGAGTACTCCCAGTCAGAGGCAGGTCCTTCCTGTATGCTACAGCTCAGAGTAACATTCTCTCCAATGAAATGATCAGTCCAGTCAGGGTGTTTGATCAGAGCAGGCACAGGTTGATCTGCAGAAGTATCCCAGAGTTGAGTAATTAATTAGACAGAAATCAAACCTATCTCTAACCCCAACCTAAACATCACCAACGCTGGGGAGCAGGGCAGTTTGAACGGTATAGTCTGAACATTGCACATAAGTTACTAGTCATACAACTTTGATTTAATTTCAGGTATACAGTAAAACTGCAACTCTGTGATAATAAAGGCTAAGAAAAGCAGCCATTAGGCCTGATTCACACTTGATCAAAAACCGAACGCTGATTTCTCTTTGATTGCTGCTCCAATTTATTATTTATTTTCAATGGGAGTAAGTTAACTTCACCCGATGGTCAGGCAGACAGCAGGAAAGTCCAATCAGGAGAGTTGTAGTCCAAAGAGACAAGAAACTTTTATTTTTTAATTTTCTGATTCCCGATATTCAATACCAGCAAAGAAAAGGGAAAAAACAACCTTATATTTCTATTTAGTGTGACTCATCAAAATGCTGCAACCTATGCACAGCGTGCAGGGAGAGAAGAGCTTTTTCTCTGTTGCAAGAAAGATCTTGGTGTGAGGTTTTATGGATATTATGCTGATTAATATTACAAGAAGGCTTCCTAGGAACCAAATGGATCCTTATGGATCTGTAACTCTGAGTGTGAAAAGGTAACCAAATGGGCTTGATTGCTGCTGGATATGCTATCATTATTATAGGGTGAAATGCACGTTTTACAGTACAGCTACTGCCTGGCTATATCATGCAACGTTTCTGCTAGGAATATGCACTGGATTTACAAGCAAAATGGAAGTATTATACGTTTTGCTGATCAATTTGAGAAAGAGCAAGTCACCAGGAGTAGAAAGAGTCTCTCTCTCTCCCTTTCTCTCTCTCTCTCTCTCTCTCTCTCTCTCTCTCTCTGTCTCTCTCTCTCTCTGTCTCTCTCTCTGTTGATGCTACTGCTGCTGTAGCCTCGTTCGCTGCTGTATAGCAATATATTCTATCGTACTGTGGTGTAGAGCCGATTGGGCTGCTGTAGCATTATGTCTATGGTACTGTGGTGCAGGGCCGATTGAGTGCAGTGAACATTAATAAATAGCCTATGTAATTTATCGGAAGGGTATCCGGGAAGTGAATGCTGACCCCTGGTACTGGTAATATCGGGAGCCAATACCAATTAAATATCGGATCAGGAGCATCCCTACAAACAGGGTGGGACTTCAGATCTAGCCTGGCTAAAGCCAGACCAAATCAGCTGTTGGCAAAAAATTGCCTGTCAGCAGATTGGTCTAGAATAGCTCAATTGTACCTCCAGTTTCCTACTCCAGAAAATTGGGGTGACCAATCAGGACACAGTGCGCAAACATATTTGAATACTGTGTCCTGATTGGCCACCCCAACGTTTTTGTTAGCCTTTGGGGCTTTGCAGACAGGGAGTCTGAAATGCATGCATTATCGCGGTGATTCCACCGTGCCACTCTGTGCCGACAGACGAGAATCGTGTCACGAGAAAAAAAAAGTTAACAGGATTGAGATCTAAAATACACTGCGGGCGTGTGCACAAAACGAGCACAAACACTGAACGCTGTGCGATAACGGCGCCGCCTTTTACACTGTAGAACACATTTAGGAAACGCACTTTCCTAAACGTTTTGAAATGCACCTTTTGAAACCTATCGCAGTTAGGCGGCTATTCCCATGGCACTAGCATTGTCTAGCTAATAGGTCAGGCTATAATACTTTTTATGGCATATTTAAGTTCATAGTGGCTCAAACATGCACCATAAAATTATTATTTTTGTTTGAACATCTTAGTTAGGATGCAACTGAGGTTGGCGCAGGGCAACTGCATTACAAACTGCATTAGCTTCTTCTACGGCTAGCCCAGTGGCCAACTTCAGTGCACTACGGACCAGGCAGCAAGTGGAGCCACGGGCTGTTGCTGTACTCTGCACTACACTGATTGGGTTGTTCCATCACAGTTCATTCGACTAAGCACAGTCACTCTCAAACTGTTCATCTCCACAGCCCACAATATAAGTGAGTGTTATTTACACTAATAGTTATCTCAAAATGATGCAAATCACCATGGTTTAGCTTTGAATTACGTCATCACTTAACATTGAAGAGATATGCTAGGGACCCCTGCCAGCCGTCACCCACATAAAAAAGATTTTTACAGCTCTAGCAGACATTCTAAACTGGTTTAATTTCAAGGACCTCTGCTATGGACCCCCTTTAAATGACATTTCGGACTCCAATACACTGCTATTCTGTTATATTCAGTGGCCCACAATTCTATATTATTGCATCACGACGCAGGAAACATCTATCCTGTAGCCTATATTCTGAATAAATATGGTCTTGATGGGCTAATGCAGGCAACAAATGCCATCTGCATTTTAGAATTAAACAGAACAGTTGTTTCTTGGTCAGCTGTAGTGTGGATTTATTCCTCGAGCATAAACGTGCCTGATGTTTTGTAGTAGAGTCATAATCTGAGGTTTTGTGACCATCCTCTCGGAAGGATGGTTTGATGATTGATTTGACATCGTTGGACCCTTTATAAAAGATTTAGCCTCCATGTCCCTCGCAAAAATCCCAGCATTTTTTGCTAGAGGCCCAAAATCCAAAATGTCTGCCCAGAAATGTGGTTTTTCCTTCATTTATCCTTCATAACTTGAAATGCATTGATTTTACGCCCCATAAATGTATTGAACGCTAATACAAAGTTGGGCATTGCGGACAATTTGATACCAAGTACATATCTGTATCTCCTACGGTTCCCGAGATACAGCATATAGGTACTTTCACAGAATGAGGAGAGCAAGACATTTGTAACATTCGTTCTTAAGTCAATCAAATGGTGATACAGGCATGAAAATTGGTACACACACTCTTCAAACCCCACTATTTCTAAAAGTACTGCGTACCCTGCAAAATTACAAGATGGAAGCCCCCAAAATCCAAGATGTCCGTCCAAAAATGTGGTTTTTCATTCATAACTCGAAATACAAAGATTTTATAGCCATAAATGTATTGAACGTTAATATAAAGTTGGGCATTACGGACATTTTGATACCAAGTACATGTCTGTATGTAATACGGTTCTTGAGTTATAACATATTGGTAGTGATGAGGCACCACAAGGTTAACATTTTGGCATGTTTCACTCTTTTACTCAAAGATCCCTTTATGACCATATCTACTATTTTCAGGAAACGGACCTACATGTGTCTGCTATCATAAACCACTTCAAGTTTTTTAATTGATGAAACGGTTCGGAAGTTATTAAACCAAATGTGAATGCTTTTCCGGTGTTAAATTTGCTGCGTATATTTGGCTAGCATAAGCCATGCAGAAATGTCTTGTCTGTGCATCACACTGACTCTGTGCTTCACAATAAGTGTATATGTGAAGCGGACGCACCAAGTGTGGCATGTGTGATAGTGTAATGGTATAATGTGCTAATAGGTGTAATAGTGTAATATATGCAATAGTGTAATAGGGCTAATAGTGTAATATATGTGCATTAGGGTAATAATGTAATGGTGTAATATATGCTTAGTGGTATAGTGTAATAGGTAATATGTGTAATGGTGTAATAGGATAATATGTGTAATAGGGTGATATGTGTAATACGTGTAATAGGGTAATATGTGTAATAGTGTAATATGTAATAAGTGTAATAGGCTAATAAGTGTAATAGTGTAATATTTGTGCATTAGGGTAGTAGTGTAATAGTGTAATATATGCAATAGCAGTATAGTGTAATATGGTAATATGTGTAATAGTGTCATAGTGTAACATGTGTAATAGTGTAATATATAATAAGTGTAATAGGCTAATAAGTGTAATAGTGTAATATTTGTGCATTAGGGTAGTAGTGTAATAGTGTAATATATGCAATAGCAGTATAGTGTAATATGGTAATATGTGTAATAGTGTCATAGTGTAACATGTGTAATAGTGTAATATGTAATACGTGTAAAAGGCTAATAAGTGTAATAGAGTAATTGTGTATTTGGGTAGTAGTGTAATATATGCAATAGCAGTATAGTGTAATATGGAGTAATATGGTGTAATATGTGTAATAGTGTCATAGTGTAACATGTGTAATAGTGTAATATGTGCAATAAGTGCAATAGGCTAATAAGTGTAATAGTGGAGTCATAATCTTAGGTTCTGTGACCATCCTCTTGAAAGGATGGTTTGATGATTGATTTGACATCTATGGGTTAGGGTTAGGTTACCTAACCCTAACCTTACCCTAACCTAAGATTATGACTCCACTATTGCACTTATTAGCCTATTACACTTATTACATATTACACTATTACACATGTTACACTATGACACTATTACACATACTACCATATTACACTATACTGCAATTGCATGTATTACACTATTACACTACTACCCAAATGCACAATTACTCTATTGCACTTATTAGCCTTTTACACTTATTACATATTACACTATTACACATGTTACACTATGACACTATTACACATACTACCATATTACACTATTACACCACTACCCTAATGCACAAATATTACACTATTACACTTATTAGCCTATTACACTTATTACATATTACACTATTACACTATGACACTATTACACATATTACCCTATTACACGTATGCCACATATCACCTTATTACACATATTATCCTATTACACTATTACACATATTATCTATTACACTATACCACTATGCATATATTACACAATTACATTATTACCCTAATGCACAGATATTACACTATTAGCCCTATTACACTATTGCATATATTACACTATTACACATATTAGCACATTATACCATTACACTATCACACATGCCACACTTGGTGCGTCCGCTTCACATATACACTTATTGTGAAGCACAGAGTCAGTGTGATGCACAGACAAGACATTTCTGCATGGCTTATGCTAGCCAAATATACGCAGCAAATTTAACACCAGAAAAGCATTCACATTTGGTTTAATAACTTCCGAACCGTTTCATCAATTGAAAAACTTGAAGTGGTTTATGATAGCAGAAACAAGTAGGTCCGTTTCCTGAAAATAGTAGATATGGTCATAAAGGGATCTTTGAGTAAAAGAGTGAAACATGCCAAAATGTTACCCTTGTGGTGCCTCATCACTACCAATATGTTATAACTCAAGAACCGTAGTACATACAGACATGTACTTGGTATCAAAATGTCCGTAATGCCCAACTTTATATTAACTTTCAATACATTTATGGGGCTTAAAATCTTTGTATTTCGAGTTATGAATGAAAAACCACATTTTTGGACGGACATCTTGGATTTTGGGGGCTTCCATATTGTAATTTTGCAGGGTACGCAGTACTTTTAGAATTAGTGGGGTTTGAAGAGTGTGTGTACCAATTTTCATGCCTGTATCACCATTTGATTGACTTAAGAACAAACGTTACAAATGTCTTGCTCTCCTCATTCTGTGAAAGTACCTATATGCTGTATCTCGGGAACCGTAGGAGATACAGATATGTACTTGGTACCAAATTGTCCGCAATGCCCAACTTTGTATTAGGTTTCAATACATTTATGGGGCGTAAAATCAATGCATTTCAAGTTATGAAGGATAAATGAAGGAAAAACCACATTTCTGGGCAGACATTTTGGATTTTGGGCCTCTAGCAAAAAATGCTGGGATTTTTGCGAGGGACATGGAGGCTAAATCTTTTATAAAGGGTCCAACGATGTCAAATCAATCATCAAACCATCCTTCCGAGAGGATGGTCACAAAACCTCAGATTATGACTCTACTATAGTGTCAGAGTTGCAACATTAAGGGGTGAGAAACGGAGCACTCGAGCACTGTTCATGCAGCCCCAACCGGGACAAACTGGATAGAAGTTTAGAAGAGACACCATTGGACTGGCCCCATGAAGTAAACAGGGTTGCGTAATTTTGTCTATACTCTGCTTCTGCTATAGAAAAAAGGCTGCTCCTGTTTACTTTTTTCCATGGCACGACCAAGGTCTGTTTGCCACCTATATGCAATGTTTTGTGATGTTACCTTACTGAATGTTGTACTTAAAAAGATATTATAGAAAAGCCACGGAAAGGGTGTAGGAGCAGGCAATTACAGCAGCTTCAGACATTCAGATAGACATTTTCTTATTTATAGTATGGATATGGATAGTATTGGTGAACAAATAACATAATACTGATATCTCTGAACAAATAACATGTACACATTCAGGAGAATGAAATGAATACACTTTCAACGTAACTCACCATTGACAGCGACATGAACTTTCTTACTGAATGGTGTCCAGGATGGGTACTTTCCTTGACAGCAGTAGGTTCTACCATCCCCTGAGGGGCTGAATGTGTAGGTTGGCTCATTCTCTGCCACAGGCTGATAATGAGTAACGTACCAGTAGATGTTGAATGCCCAGGAAGCAGTGCTGTCTTCCACAGCACAGGTGAGAGTCACACTGTTTGGTTCCAGAACACTTGTTCTGCTTGCTTTGAGTGTAGATGCTGTTTATGATCAATTATGATAATTAGAAAGGTGTAACTATTGTAACTATTTGGAGCTGTCAGAAAGGGTCAATGACAATATTGCAGCAGGAAATCTAGGAACAAGAGCTCTAGTGAGGAAAACACTATTACACCCGTGCGCGCGCGCACACACACACACACACACACACACACACACACACACACACACACACACACACACAAAAGAGACTAGATAGTAAATCAATGTTCACCTGTGTAACTTTGTCCATAGGAGAGGAAGATACTCAGCACTGAAAGATATTTGATGAGAAAATATCAAGATGAGTAAATGAGTCTGTATTTTAATTACTTTAATAATACGACACCCACCTACACAACATTTATCAACACTCTGTCCGAGGCTTAAATGCCTTTGAATAAATACTTTTGCTAATGTCTACGGGGATAATAAACAGGGAAATAGTTGTATTTCCTGTTGCCCTCAACATTCTGTCTGGGACTGTGACAGTCTCTTTAGTGTAATGAAATATATACAAAGTAGCTTACACATTCTCTGTAATATGAATGCTCATGATGTCTTATAGGCTATTGACAGGTAAAGACACCCCCCAAGAAATAAACACAATCTGACATTTGCACAACTTAAGTTAGTATCTACTAGTATATAGTGATATGACTATAACAAGCTTACAGTCTGAGACTGCATATTAACATTAGTTGCTTCACAGCATAGAATTGTAAAACTATTTGAAATAACATTCTAATATCCAACAAATGTTTTGCAGTTGCATCATGATGTTAATAGTAAATTTCAAATATTGTTGACACTGTTGACTATGTTTCTTCTATTGACATTTTTTTACTCTGCAGCTTAACTTTAACAAAAGTTATGTACAGTCACATGATCCATCACTGAAAAGGTTAAAATATAAATGAATTATACCTACTAGTAAAACTATTTTATAATTCTTTTATAATATACTCACAGAGGAGCACGCAGAGCAAGGTGTTCCCCATCCTCTCCTGTGACGAACAATGACAGAATGTTTATACTTCCTATTCTAGTGAACGACAGTCACATCGCTCTTTAATACAGGGAAATGAAATGTCTGTGCTGTTTTAAATGGACCTGTGGCTTCCCCTGGGGATTAATACTAAACACAAAACAAATTTACAATATAGAGAGAATTCCTCTATTGACTTGTTCTATAATGTTAGCTAGTTGTTAGCTATAAATACATTACATGGCATTATGAGTCAAAGTCTGTTATTAGAGAAGACTGGATAAGTGTAGGGTGACATTAGTATTGACAACATAGAGAGGAAAGTGGTGAATTGAATACGTTCCTGATAGCATGTGGAGATGTTGGGTTGTGTAATAAGTGTTACCACTAACCACAACAGCTATTGGTGAAGTATAGATAAGACTACAGTTGTTGTTAGATGTATGATGAAACTAAAAGGTAGAGGTCCAGCTATAGTAATATTATCCATGCTGTTGGGTGACAGTTATAGTCTGCTGTGGTTTTCAGTGTAGTGACAGCAGCAGGGTGATGTACAGTAGCAGACACTTGGCAGCTCATTATATTACAGTAGGTCTCTGGCTTTCTTGTGTTTGTATCCTTTTGAATAATTTTCAATAAACAAAAGTATCATGAAATATGTATGTTTACATACTGTATACCAGGGGTCTTCAACTAGAAATGCTGAAGGTCCACAAATATTTTTTTTTGAATATGTCTAAGGTCCGGTCCATGTGCACGCCACAGGCCAGGCAAACACCCGCAAACCGACTATGGATAAGGTTGAGGTGGATGGATGGATAATACTCAGGGCAGTACATTATTATTTTGGGCTTTTCCTCAAAGGAGGGACGTTTCTACTCTGCCACAATGTTCTGCTGCCCAGTGTGCCCACACGGGGCAGATGCAAAAGATGCAAACATGCAAAACTACAGTGTATTTTTAAGCTGCAGGAGGATGTTTAGCAGCCCAATCACTGAAAACAAGCGTCCAACACAGATAAAGTGATAACTCAACTGCTTCTGCAGGTTCCATGTTTAATTTAATTCCAGTGTTGTTCAAGTGACAGATGCATGTTTTTCATATTGTAAATAGGTTGTGTTTTTGGCGACGGCACTGACAGGCATGGCATTACATGGAATTAATTTGACTATCAAACATTATCTGTAGCCTACTACAGTGCTGCAATCCTCTTTGTCCATCTGATGGTGCTGTTGTCCTGCCAGAGCTTGATGGCTTCTGCACTGAGCCATACAGCGGTGGTATTTACAGAATATAGTATCCTAGAAACCTTTTTATTCCCTGTATGTATAACCACTGCTTCCATTGACTTAACATGCATCCCAATATTATCACTTCATCAATCAATAGCTCTGCTTTACACAGTGACCGTACTAATAGAATCATTATCTCCCTTTAAAATAGAAATGTAGGCCTATTCTGGGTAGACCACAAACAAAAACCAATACCATGCACATACTAACAAATAAATTTCATATTGCAGGTCCCAAATGTATGTAACATTGCTCCTATATTGCCTATGTGTGTGTGTGCGTGCGCGCGTGCGTGTGTGTGCGCGTGTGCGCTTCTTCATGGTAAAATGAGGAAGATAATGAAGATCAAACAGACCATGTATATGTTTAGTACCTCATCAAAGTATTTGTTCTAATATTAATGAATGAGTTGTGGTAATAATGGGTGTACAGAGCCCACCCTGCCCCTTTCTGTCTGCCTCTGGCTCTGTCATCCCCTCATACTGTATTCATGATTATCACTGCATTATGGTGGATTTTACATTTGCAAAAAAACAAAAAAAAACAACAACAACTTTGTGATCAGCACAAGGTCTGTTGAAATGGGCTTTACTGTATATCTGTTCACAAATAAGTAGCTGGTTGATACGTTTAGATTATAATATCTCATCTCAAAGCTGAAAGCTGTCGTTAAAATTATAATTCTGCATCTGGTCGTCTTTTGCATCATCTTCCCTTTGTGACGTTTTCAATCCTTTACAATCCTGTAACAGAACATCAACATAAGACTTTAAAAACTGGCAACTTTACTTGTATGAGGTGACAGAATGAACAGAGGGAACAAGAGCTATAGCAGCATTATACTGTAGCTCTGTATCTTTAAAAGAAACAAAACTAATCTTACCAGGTTGTAGCTTATTGGTTTGACCTGAGGATAAACTTCATCTTCTGTTTCTTCTGGAGCTGGTCATTCAGTGAATGTAAAATAAAACACAGGAAATGTTAGTAGAAAGTTGCAAGTAATGTTCTAACATTTAAATGCATATTATGTTGATTGTTCAGCTTTCTTTAACCATTTGAGGGTGAAATTAGACTGTAAGTTGTGGATGAGTAATATACATTTTACACCTACCTTTCATCTTCTTTGACAAGTTTGTTTTTGGGGATAACCTGGGCATAAGTCACATCTGGTATATCTGCTGCTTCTACTGTAAAACACAAGCAAGCAAACGCATTTATTTTAATTGTTTGTATTGTTGCATGTTATAAATGTTATAAAAAGCACAAGAAGACTCAGAGCTAGTATCATATACGTTGTACAAGGCTTTTTTACATATTACTAGAGAATAGCCCAGGCCCGGCCCTATGAGCCCAGGCCCGGCCCTATGAGCCCTGTACATGGTTTCAGCCCTCATGAAACCATGTACATTCAAGATAGTGCCCTTAGATCGCCATATATACTACAGGGCTTGACACTTGCCCGCTTGCCCGGGGCAAGTAAAAAAAATGGTCGGGCAAGTGAAGACTGCTACCTGGTTGCCCGATCGGGCAAGTGTGCGACTTAGTTCGCTATAACACAACACCAGATATATTTGTCTTGAAGGTGGTCATTGCGCTCTGCCTCTGCGTCTTTCCCTGCTTTCTCGCTATCTCTCCTATCTCTCTCCCAGGTCCATTTGGTTCCAAACTATCATTTTTCTGTTGTCACGGACCCCTGAGTCCACTATGTGACCACTAGGGGAACAACATGATTTACACTGATTTACTGTAGCTGATTGTGACTTAAACAAAACAGTCTTCTTCGACTGTGAAAGGAAATGTTTAAAGCACCCTTAAACAAAACAGTCTTCGACTGTGAAAGGAAATGTTTAAAGCACCCAAGTAGAAAGTAAACGTAAATGCAAAATTTACAATATATTTCGGCGGGCAAGTGACCATGACCTGAGGGCAAGTAGAACCTGACCTCAGAGACCTTAGTGTCAACCCCTGTACTATATAGAGCTAACCTGTTCTGACATTCTTTATGTTGACCTGACCTCATAAAACGCTGTAAAGTGTAAAGTCAAGACACGCTCCATATAATGGCCAGTACAGAATTAATTCCATGTTGATGTGACCCCAATGCCAAAGCGCCAGCACACCTGCTGTCACCAACCTAACGCTCACCTCAGGATGTCTTACTGATTGATTGTGTTATACAATGTGTGTGTATGACGTGTGTTTCACCTACCACTGGTCTTCTCTGTTTTGTGTCTGTTCTGGTGGTTAACCTGAGCGTAAGTCACATCTGGTTCTGCTGCTGCTCCTACAACACAATCACACAAGACACAACACCCAGGGTTCATTTATTATAAACAATATTAGATTATTAAATTGCAAAAATGCTACTAACTTTAATCAACAACAGCTGTTATTCTGATCACCAATCATATGTAATATTTATGGATCTGCAGAACCACATAAGCAGTGGACTTGGTGGATATTTTAAGCATTCTGATGTGTAAAGTCTTCACTTCAGAATACAAAGAGCTCTCATGTGGATCAGCAGGTCTCTCTGTGGAGGAAACTCTCTGTTAGAAACTACTGATCATGTTTATCTGCACTTTGCTGTAACTAGAACCATTGTAGTGGCAGAACTGACAGATTGACAAGTAATGTGTACCATTCTGCTGTATACCATTCAGTCTCATGGAATGTGATTGTCGCTAAACCTTCACATCAATGTACACATTCAGTTTATAACTTCACTGCAGCTGTCCATATACTGTAATAACTGATGCCATGGATGGGTACTTCTACTTCTATTTGTGCAGGGGTTGACATTAAGGTCTCCGAGGCACTTGTCCATCGGGCAAGTGCAAGTCAGTTTCTCCTTGCCCTCAGGTCATGGTCACTTGCCCCCCAAAAATATATTGTAATTTTTTGCATTTAAGTTTACTTCCTACTTGGGTGCTTTAAACCAGGGGTTTTCAATAATAATAATAATTTTTAACTGGTGGTCCGGGGACCACCAGTGGTCCCTGAGAGGGTTCCAGGTGGTCCCCAGTTAAGTTGGTTAACCGGATGTAACTCTTGAGAGTGTAAAAATGAAACCAAACTGACCCGCAAGGGTCCATTTGGTTTCATTTTTACGTTTGTCATGTTAATTAGCCCAGGTCTACACAACTAGAGAATGTAGAAGATTACGTCATTTTGATGTGTATGTTAATTTGCCTGTTTTGTTTCACAAATCCAGCCTGGAATTGTGGATAGCTAGAAAGCAGGGAAAGACACAGAGGTCTTGTCCAATCGGGCAACCAGGTAGCAGTCTTCACTCGCCCCACCATTTTTTTTTACTTGCCCCGGGCAAGTGTTAGTGTCAAGCCCTCTACTACTACTTCTATTTGTGTGTTGCATCATTTAGCCCATTCAGAAAAAGCTTCTCTGTAACATTAGAGCTAGTATGTGATGGATAGTTTGTGCTGGTTAATGTAGTTTATGTTCATAGACTGACTTAGGCACAGTTTGTGGTGATATTTCCACACTTTCCTGCACCCACTCATACACCCAATGTAGGTGATGTATATTGTATATTGTTTGCTCACCCCTCCTTTTCTTGCCCCTATTATCCTTGAATTCAATCTGTGAATATGTCACATCACTGGAATCAGCTGCAGGCTCGTCTGAAAGATTAAACCATAAATATCCATAAATGCAATGATCAAATAAAATCAGCTCCTAATTATATTTCACGTTTATTTTACTTGCTCACGTGTGTGTTTGTTGCCCATATATTTAAGTTCGATCTTTGAATACGTTGCATCCCTGGAGTCTGTTGCAGACCCGTCTGAAAAAAAAAAAGATGAAATGTGCCTTTTTCATGTGTAAATGACAAATAATTGATCGATCTGTGATTGGTTGAAAGTCTGACCATGCTGAAGTGAGGAGTGTCCATCATCTGGACTTCTTCTCTGATTGGTTCCCTGGCACTTGGCAGATCTATTCCAAGACAAATATTTAGCAGTATAAAGCAGTAAATAAAATCCTGTGGGCATGTTATAGGCACACACACACACACACACACACACACACACACACACACACACACACGCACACACACACACACACACGCACACACGCATGCAAACACAGAGCGAGTCATTGGGGGACAGCCTTAAAACCAGAAACATGTACCTACCTGACCGAACATAGTTCTGTAATAATAAAAAAAATGATACAAATATGTTAAATACGGTCCTAGACTAATACAATCCAATCATACAGTATGCTGTTTAGTGTCATAATCAGAGACATCTAGTAGAGAATTGTGCCTTTGAGGGTAGAGCGTTTGCATGCTGTTCATGCAGCTTTGAACCACAAAGTGGAGTTGGAAATAGATTTTTCTATGAGGGCGGCTCACTTAAGAGCTATTTTAGGCACGTTTTAGTACTGTAGAACTAAAGTCTGTTTTATGTTCATGCTGTACTACCACAAAACTATTTAAAACAAAGCTGGGCTGTTGCCTGAGTCTAATGCATTTCTGCCTACTTCAGGTCCAGGACTTGTCACAGTTGGTTGATCCCACGCTCAATAAAGGTCTATGTAGGAGAGCCGCTATTAGGCCGGGCCCATGGAAGTGAACTAGGTCTACACACTAAGGCTCTGGTCATAATATACTGAATTTAAAATGCAGTTTGCATGTCACCTTTAGCTGTTCTGTATCGATGCAGCAGGAGCAGAAGGATAGTCAGTAGAATTACAACAACAACAAGTCCTACAATCGTTGCCACTACATGTGGAGAAATATGATCTGCAGGTCCAGACACTGAAGCTCCAGACACTAGGAGGGCTTTGAAAATATGATTTAGACACATTTAAACATGTTGTGAGAACACATTCATGTTGGTTATTATGTCATAGTTTACAAAAAGACAGGTTCATAGTTTGAAGTGATGTTATGTTAAACTTTTCTCCACCTATTTAAAATAATGATACAGAATGCCATAATGTATACAATTTGCATATTGTTTAAAATGCTGTCAGTCTACTCACATGTCACTTCCATCCAGCTCTGTGGTGATTCTCCTCCAGAATATTTACACTTGTAGAAGCCCTGATCAGGCTTAGATACAGCAGGTATGATCATCTCTCCGTTGGTTTCATTCAGGACCAGTTCATCATTTCTATAAAAGTCCACGTTGGAAAGTGAAGAGTCTGTTCTGTGTTTGCAGCTTAGAGTCACAGACTGTCCCTCAGTCACAGGATGGACAGGACTCACCAGGATGACTGAACCATCTGGAAAATAGATTGAGAAAATATGTGAGCATGTTTTTAGTTGATAGAACACTGCACTACTTTTAGGTAGTGAATGAAATACATTAAATGGACTCACCATGCACTGTGATGTTGACAGCATTGCTGTACTGTCCCATTGTGGACTCACACCAGTAAACCCCACTGTCACTTGTAACTAAATATCTGGTCCATGTACCTGTAGATCTAGTCATTGAATGTTCGGACGAGAGCTTGTGTAGTCGAGGGCTGTAATTCTTCACTTTCCATTGGGTAGAGTTTCCCTCACAGCTCAGTGAGACAGACTCAGAGGTGAAGTGTTGAGTTCTGTTAGAACTCACTGTGAGAGAAGCTGAAGAATGAAGATCTAAAACACAACACAGGATCAGAGGTCAAACAAAGAGCGGTGTTAAAATGAGTGAAAACGAATTGCTAATTATTAGTGCAGATAGAATGAATAAATACAAAATGAAGCCCATCATTGGGTCACTGGGTCTGTCCTGTACTGTCGGCACACAACCAAGAGGAATTATGAGTCCCACTCACCACCAGACCACACAAACTGAGGTTGACTGTCCTCAGTGTAATAAACTGGGTCTCCTCTCCCAGCTTTACACACATATCCTCCTGTGCCTGTTGTAGCACCATGAATGATGTAGGATCCATCTACAGTCCCATTAGATAAGAGTTCAGCAGTGTAGGAGTTGTATGATGGTGTAGGAACAGCTCTGTACCAGTAGAACATCCAGCCTGCAGGAGATTCTTTAACATCACAGCTCAGAGTCACTGAGGCTCCAGGACTCAACCATTGAGGAGACACACTCAGAACAGCCTGGGGTTGGGCTGTTGGAAATAACATTTGCTCTATTAAAACAGTGTTTATTGTTTGAAAGGACATAGCCTTTTTTTGATATCGATATTGATGCAAAACCGTTTTCTGAATGTTCACTCCAATATTTTCAGTGTTTATATAAATTACAATTACCTGACACAGACAATTTAACAGCCTCACTCCACCCTGTTGAAGAATACAGGCCATAGCCTATACAACTGTACTGACCACTGTGAGACACAGATACACTGTTGATCTTGATTTCAGCTTGGTTCCCTGGTCTGTATGAATATGAACTGGTTGTGCTCCATTCATAGTTCCACTGGGTCACGGTGTCACCTCTCTCCTGTATCTCCTGGTCTCTCCACTGAATATATGAGACCAACTGGACTGCAGCCTGACAACAGACTTGCCCACTGTTTACATTAAGAGATCCAAATTAGAACATGAAACAGATCTGTGTAGATAGATTAGATACTTGATTTCTAGCACACACAAAAAACATGCAAAGAAAACTTTCTACTTCCTATTTAAATTAGGCCTGTATTTACCAATTTTGTCTATGATGACTGTATCACTGTATTGTGTGTAGTAAACAGGTTGTCCTCTCCCTCCTATGCACCTGTACACTCCTCCTTCAGACACTCTGATTGGTCCATCAGAGTGTTGAGCATCATCTTGTGTGGTCAGTGATTGGTCATGTTGGTACCAGTAGTATTTCCATCCAGATGACTCCTCTACAGAGCAGCTCAGTGTAACACTGCCCCCTACTGGTATCTCTGTTTGGTTGGCTTTCACTGTGGCCTTTGGTTGAACTGCTGTTGAGATTAGGAAGAAAATGTTAAATTAGAACAGGGAGTTCCAGGGGAAATAGTGAGCTAGATTCCAGAATTAGTGGAATGGACCATAATATAAATAACAAAACAAAAACACAGAGGAGAAATAAAGACCATCTGAGTGGAATGTCAATTTTAATTACATAAACGTTAAATAGCCTTTCATTAGTCAAAGGGGTATTTCACTATTACACAACAAACATGTGTTGACACTAAGTTCTCTGAGGCACTTGCCCATCAGGCAAGTGCAAGTCAGGTTCTACTTGCCCTCAGGTCATGGTCACTTGCCCATCAGCTACAGTAAATATTCAACTTGTAAATCAGGGCAACCAGGTAGCAGTCTTCACTTGCCCAACCATTTTTTTTAACTTGCCCCGGGCAAGCGTTAGTGTCAAGCCCTGACAAAGAATGGATTAGCTGATTCATGACTCAATTAGGCAAAATGAATTCCTGATAATGTTGTTGATAATGTATGGCATGCATTGATGTTTACCTAACGTTGTTGTACCTACTCGCCTTTCCTGTGACTGTGTATAATGTGAAGTACATTAAAAGTACTACTATTTTTTTACAATTACAACAAAGATAATATATATGAAGAATGAGAGCTGATGCATGAAGAAATAACAGAAATAATCGTCAAAGCATACCTTTAAAAATCATAGTGATGGCATTGCTGAATTTGGACAGTTGTTGATCTTTATTGCGTCGACGTCTACATGTGTATTGACCACTGGGATAGTTCTCAGAAGGACCTATTACATATTCACGTTGTTCACTGTAAGTATTGATAATCTTATCGCCCTTCCACCATGAGTACTCCCAGTCAGAGGCAGGTCCTTCCTGTATGCTACAGCTCAGAGTAACAGTCTCTCCAATGAAATGATCAGGCCAGTCAGGGATTTTGTTGATGACAGGCACTGGTTGATCTGTATTAACACAGAATTGAGTAATCATTAATTGATTCATCTCTTAAAACCATATTGGAATGGTTAATAGCAGCCATTAGACTGACTTCAGCAACCTGCCTCTATCCCTATCCTAAACATAACAGAAAACACAGACAGAAGCGGTAGTCTGACCCCTGTCTGTTGGCGGATCTAGTCTGCATGGGCACCACACCCAACTCTGAAGTTGCTCAAGAGCACTCGTAGCAGTATGTTTCTATCACACATGTTTGTACCATGAGCAACATGGGGAGTAAGTAGACTCCACAAAAGAAAGAATTCTACACTGTCGTCTACACGTGTGTCGTTTTAAGCACTGAATAGGAATGAGTTAAACAGAACCATCCTCATCACAATCTGTGTCTTTTTTTACTGTTCATGTGAAGCTAAAACTAAATATATTGTACAATTTAAGCTTTCGTTGTGTACAAGTAATTAAAAATCTTTAATTACTTGTACACAACAAAAGCTTAAATTGTGCAATATGTACAAATAACAAGACAGACATGTTATAACAGATGCGATACGAGAATGAATTAAATTCAGCATACAATTTGAGTACAACTCACCAGTGACAGCAACATGAACTCGGTTACTCTCTTGTGTGTATACGGCATAGCCTATTAGGTTTCTTCTCCATCCTTGACACTGGTAGCTTCTACTCTTAGTCGGCATGAATGTGCAGGTTGACCCAGAACATGGCACATGCTCTTGGTTGTCGCCTTTGTACCAGTACATGTCGATGTTCCATGAATAACTGTTGTCTTCCACAGTACAGGTGAGGGTCACATTGTTTGGTATCAGAACAGTTGGTCTGTCTGCTCTGAGTGTAGACCTTGGTTTACCTGCCATTTATGGGTAATAAAAATGACTAATGAGTATTGAAATACAAACCTCAGTATCATTTAATAATACATGCATGTGTATGTGTGGACCACACACACACACACACACACACACACACACACACACACACACACACACACACACACACACACACACACACACACACACACACACACACACACACACACACACACACACACACACCAATAAATTGATGCTGACTGAAAAGACAATAGACAGTAAATCAATGTTCACCTGCATGTCCATAGGAGAGGAAGATGCTCAGCACTGAAAGATATTGGACATCATCAACAACGAATATCAAACATTAATACATTTTGTTCGCGCTGTATTAATGAATTAGGATGTTAACAATACTGGCAACTTATGAGCATTAGTGAGGATCGATAATATAACCATAGGCTCTAAAGTGTAATCAAACTAATAGACAGAGTAGCCTCTTTAATATCAGTGTACTGAAATGGTGTAGTACAGGCTAGGGCGATGCATTGTTTTCCTTGAAACAAGTCGACTACCCCCAGCCTGAGTCGCAAAGTTGTTTTTTTTTCCATTCCTTCCTCCTTGGAATAGGAAGAAGGGGAACATTTAAACATTTACCTTTGTTTTTCCATTCATTCTTGCTCTATGTGTGTGACGGGTATGTACAGAATTCGACTGTAATATTGGTTATTGTCACGGACAGAAGTCATTCTACCTTTTGCAACTGTATGGGAGATCAGCCTTAATTAACAACCCATCTGACTGCAGCTGTGCGCTCTCCTTTGATCTCACCCTGCCCTCCCTTGGGGAACCCCCTCCGCCCCTTAGCCTAGTTGCTTTACGGCATACAATTATAAAACTATTTGCAGTAAAATTCGAGCAATTAAAAAAATGTATTGGAACTTTTGTAATGTGTAACACACACACACACACACACACACACACACACACACACACACACACACACACACACACACACACACACACACACACACACACACACACACACACACACACACACACACACACACACACAAATCTAACAAACCTTTAGTACAGTTACACAATGCTTCATTGATAAATCTTCATATAAAAGTGAATTTGAAAATTAGATTAAATAGTAGTAGTAATATTCATATACTTACAGAGGAGTAAGTGGGGTGAGGTGTGCTGCATCTTGCCCTGTGATGAACAATAAGAGAGATGTATTTACTTCCTATTCTGGTGTTCTAAAACTGTGTGTGAAACAGGAACATGAAATCTATATCTGGATTCAAAATCACCTGTGGCTTCCTGTGTTCACAGTAGATTGAATTTCTTTAATGTAAAACACATTAAAGGCCTTATGAGTCAAAACAGAGTATATGATATATACTCTATTTATAATAGAAATACCCTAAATCACAAAACAGTGATTAGCCCCCTGTTAATTACTGAACATCTGAAAAATCTTCTTCTAACCAAACACATAATTCACAGCATCTTTAAAGTATTTTTTGTAATCTGTAGGATTGTTTAGGGGTGTTGGAGAATCAGGTGAGGAAAATAATATTTGTCATGAGGCAGTGTAAAGCTGTAGAATTTTGCGAGAGACAGTGTGACATTTAAGGCGCCTAACAGTAGAAATTACTGGAAAAACGCTAAAAAATAGTTGAAGCCAAATATGAGTTGGCAGGCAGTGGGGCACAGGGCTTGACACTAACACTTGCCCGCTTGCCCGGGGCAAGTAAAAAAAATGGTGGGGCATTGAAGACTGCTACCTGGTTGCCCAATCGGGCAAGTGTGCAACTTAGTGCACTACAACACAACACAAGATAAATTTGTCTTGAAGGCAGTCATTGCACTCTGCCTCTGTGTCTTTCCCTGCTTTCTAGATATCCACAATTCCAGGCTGGATTTGGGAAACAAAACAGGCAAATTAACATACACATCAAAATGACCATTAATCTTCTACAGTGTAGACCTGGGCTAATTAAGATGATGAATTTTAACTCTTGAGAGTGTAAAAATGAAACCAAATGGACCCTTGCGGGTCCATTTGGTTTCATTTTTACACTCTCAAGAGTTACATCTGGTTAACCAACTTAACTGGGGACCACCTGGAACCTGGGGGGCAAGTGACCATGACCTGAGGGCAAGTAGAACCTGACTTGCACTTGCCCGATGGGCAAGTGCCTCGGAGACCTTAGTGTCAACCCCTGGGGCAGAACATTTCTATTTAATGTTCAACATCATCTACATTTGCCAATGTGACACGGGGACTGAAACATGTGTGGGCGTACTAGTACTAGTTCAGTGGTCTGGACCTTGTGAGAACACGTGTGGTTGGATGTGTACTGTATGTTGTTGTGGTTTGATCATCTCTTCTCTGCCTACCCATGATGTCCTGTGATGTTAACACTGTCGCATCTGACACATCCAAAATATGTTGACAAGAATTTCTATTTGACAAGTTATACTAGTAGTATTTGTTAGGATGACATTTGGACTGTATTGCATGTCAAAATCCTATCACATCAGACAACCTGTAGTCACTCTGTCCACCATGTGAAATAAAACACAGGAAATTACAAATAATGTATTAACATTTCAATCCACATTATGGTGATTCTCAGTTTGATTGTTCGGCTTTCTGTGTATTTTATTAACCATTTGTAGCTGTCTGACACTATATACAGTGTTGCACTATATATACAATTTTACATATAGATTTTCAGGATTAATGTTTCAGGTCGTGATATTGAGGAGAACAAAAATCATATTGTGAAATTAGACTATGTTGTAGATTAATATACAGTATATAATTTTTTGGCCATAACCTGGGTGTAGGTCACATCTGGTATATCTGCTGCTTCTACTGTAAAATGTAGGCAAGCAGACACATGTGTTTTTTAAATTTTGTTTTATTGCATGTTATAAAAACACAGTTTAAAAACTCTCAGAGCTATTATCATACATGTTTAAAGTTAGGACAACACATAAGGCATTTTTACATACCGGTACAGGATGCCAATACCTTCAATATATGAACTGGAAAATGAAGGCCCGGCCCTACATGGGCCCTGATCCAACCCTGTACACACAAGATAGTACACCCACTGCCATCCTTAGATCTCCATGTGTGGAGCTGACCGGTTCTGACATGCTGTATTTTGATCTGACCTCATCAAACTCAAGACTCCATACCGTATAAGGGCCAGTACAGAATTAATTCCACATGTTGATCTGGCCCCCATCCCTAATACCAACACACACACACACACACACACACACACACACACACACACACACACACACACACACACACACACACACACACACACACACACACACACACACACACACACACACACACACACACACACACACACACACACACACACACACTGAAAGATATTTGATATTGCACTTACTCATTTAAAACGTTGTCAACTGAAGAGTCTGACTGGTGTTATCTTTGCCTCTCTTGCCTGCCCACTCTCTCCCACGTATACCCCTGATAACTTTTCAGCTGCAATCCCCTCTTTGTCCATATGATGGTGCTGTTGTCCTGCCAGTGTGTTATGGCTTCTGCACTGAACCATGCAGCAGTGGTTTTCAATTGTTGTTCAGGCAAAAAAATATTACAAAACATACATTTACTGGTGCCCATTTGTAAATATGGCCAGCACAGACATCTGGGCAAATGCGAACATTGATTTTGTGATGCCTTAGGGCTTACATAATACGATTTCCAAAAAAATATACTGTATTATCCAAATCAAATCAAATAGGCAAAACTAAATCAGGATCAAGGACATCCTGACTAGGACTACAATCCTTGTGGACTTCAGGAGTCAGAATAACTCTTATTGATAATGATGGGTAACTTTAATCTGTTTTTACTTTTTTATTATTTCCTTATTTATGGAGGTGGATCCTCTGAAGATGGCAGACAGAGAAAAGTACTACTGACAGACTAGAATACAACATAATCTTTATTTAGCCATCAGGCCACAATGATTTAATAACATTTTTACAACTGAGCCCATATATTCCGGACAGAGCCACAGGCTGCAGTATGAAAACAGATAAAAACAAGCAACAATAGTATAATTATTTTAATATAATAATTACTCAACAATTGGGCTACATTAAATAAAAAGACAAAATCAAATATAACAAGAGATTCACCAATCAATAGTCAGCTCCACACACTGACAGTACTAATAAAATCATTGCCTTGCCTTAAAATAGAAATGTACGCCTATTCAAAAATGATTCAGATAAGCAAAATTACAAATATAGAATAATATACAGGTACAATGTCCCTGCCTGTAGCATCTGGTTTCTCCAAGTAAAAAAAATACTTACAAATGAATCCATATCCAATCCATTTTTCAGTGACACAATACAACCAAATCCCCCTTTCATACTGTAGTTACCAAATGTATGTCACATTGCATTTTCATAGCAAGAAATAATTTTTGTCCAAAACGCAGCTTTCTATTAAATGCAAGAGTGTGTGTGTGTCTGTGTGTTTCTTCATGGTAGAGTACTGTATCTACAATGGCGTTGTGATTAGCCATTGAGCACAAAATGATTACACCATTACTGGTTCTGTTGTGAAATTGGTTGAGTAGATCATGCACAAGATATTTGTAATTATTAAATGGGGATGGCATTGGCAATTATGGACGGAGAGAGGCCACCCCTGTCTGCCCCTGACACTGTCACCTCCTTATACTGTATTTATGATGATCACTGCAATATAGCAGATTTTACCTCTCTAAAAACAAAGGCTGTTGAGCTGATCACACACCAAAAATAAGTAACTAATTTAACTGCTTGATACATTTAAGTTATAATATCTCGTAGAAATGAGAGCTGTGGTTATAATTATAATTCTGCTTCTTGTTGTGTTTTGCGTCATCTTCTCTTTGTGACATATTCCTGTCATCTTCATTTACAATCCTGTAACAGACCAAGATTGTAAAAACTGTAACTGAGACAGTTATTGCTCTTATGGTGAGTTGAAAATAACTCTACTTTTATGAGGCCACAGAATGAAAAGATGGAACAGGATCTTATAGCAGCATTATAGCTCTATATCTATCAAAGACACCAAACTAATCTCACCAGGTTGCACGCTTCTTGGTTTGACCTGAGGATAAACTTCATTTTTGGTCTTCTTTGGAGCTGATCATTCAGTGAATATAAAATAAAACACAGGAAATGTTAATAGAAATTACTAGTAATGTATTAAGATTTAAATTCACATCATTTTGACTCAGTTTGATCAACTTTCTGTGTTTTCATTAACCATTTGAGGCTGTCTGACACTATATACAGAAGTATATGACTTATCAGGATTATTACGTGTGATGTTTCAGATTGTAATATTGGGGGGGTAAATCACGAGACTGCACGTTGTAGATGAATATAGTAATATACATTTTTTTCACCTACCTTTCTTCAATGCGTCTGTTTTTCGGAACAACCTGGGCATAAGTCACCTCTGGTATATCCGCTGCTTCTACTGTAAGTTTGTATGATCGCATGTTGTAAAAAAACACAAATAAAAACTACAAAAAGACTTATCATACATGTTAGGGCAACACATAAGGCATTTTTGCATACTACTACAGAATAGGCCCAGACCTTTCATATACTGTATGAACTGCAGACCCCCCATACCCGCACAAAGCAGCCAAAAATGAAGGTCCGGCCCTACCTGGGCCCTCATCAAACCCTGTACACTCAAGATAGTGCCCCTGCTACCTCACTTAGATCTGACCCCCCCCCCCCACACACACACACACACACACACACACATGGCAAAGTGCCAGCACTCACCCAGCAGTCTGTCGTCACCAACCTACAGTAGCTGTCAATTCAGGGTGTGTGTGTGTGTGTGTGTGTGTGTGTGTGTGTGTGTGTGTGTGTGTGTGTGTGTGTGTGTGTGTGTGTGTGTGTGTGTGTGTGTGTGTGTGTGTGTGTGTGTGTGTGTGTGTGTGTGTGTGTGTGTGTGTGTGTGTGTCACCTACCGCTGGTCTTCTTTGCTTTGCGTCTGTTCTGGTGGTTAACCTGAGCATAAGTCACATCTGGTTCTGCTGCTGCTCCTACAACACAAGAAACAACACTCAGGGTTCATTTATTATGAAAATAACTAAATTATTCTAATAAATCGCCTGCAAGGTGATTTATTAATGCTTCAATGCTGCTAACTTTGTTCAACAAGAGCTGTTGTTATGATCATAATTAATATGTTGTATATACAGTATATAAAAACACGCATAATCAGTGGACCTGTTGGATATTTTAAGCATTTTTTAAAAATATTTTCGGGGGCCTCGCCTTTTATTGATACATTGACCGTAACTTGGAAGGAAAGGGGGAAGAGATTGGGAGAAGACACGTGGCAAAGGCCAAGGATCGGGAGTCGAACTTGCGGCACGCCGTCATGCTGGCTCAGCAGCCGATGTGCCCAGGCCGGCGGTTGGGCCATTTTAGTCATTTTTCATTGTGTAAAGTAATAAATAACACAATGTACCTGTGTCTCCTCCAGTCTTCACTTCAGAATACAAAGAGCTCTCATGTGGATCAGCAGGTCTCTCTGTGGAGGAAACTCTATGTTAGGAACTAATGATCACAGTTCCCTCTTGTACACACATGGATCTACTCATGAACGCAATGTGGGTGTCTGTGTTAAAACAGACCACTACTACAGGGGTTGACACTAGTCTTGGGCAATATACCGGTATTACCGTTTATCGCGATATTGGAAATCAATACCGAGTAATATCGTTGGGTCTGTGAAAAATATCGAATACCGAATATCGCCAAATACCGACATTATACTGTATTCTATTAAAATATGAGCAATGAGACTTAATTGTAACTATACAAACAATTTTCATGTTACACACAAAACTAGCCCTTATTTGGGCTAGGCTTTTTGGAAACAATGTATTTCCAACTCCAGTTTTTCCCTATTTAGGCTGCTTTAACAGCAGAGCGCTCAGTTTCTGACCCCTCAAAGTCGCAAATTCTGAGAACTAGGTGACCGGTGGAGCGTTCCAACTCTGATTGCCGTCAATACCGGTAATATCGAATATCGAGCTAATTAAGACATTATCAATACCGATATTAAGAAATCAATACCGCCCAAGACTAGTTGACACTAAGGTCTCCGAGGCACTTACCCATCGGGCAAGTGCAAGTCAGGTTCTACTTGCCCTCAGGTCATGGTCACTTGCCCCCCAAAAATATATTGTAAATTTTGCATTTAAGTTTACTTCCTACTTGGGTGCTTTCCCTGAGAGGGTTCCAGGTGGTCCCCAGCTAAGTTGGTTAACCAGATGTAACTCTTGAGAACGTAAAAATGAAACCAAATGGACCCTTGCGGGTCCATTTGGTTTCATTTTTACACTCTCAAGAGTTAAAATTCATCATCTTAATTAGCCCATAGTGGTCACAGACCCAGTGGTCCCTGACCCCAGCAAAATGATAGTTTGGAACCAAACGGACCTGGGAGAGAGATAGGTAGAGATAGCTAGAAAGCAGGGAAAGACACAGAGGCAAAGTGCAATGACTGCCTTCAAGACAAATTTATCTTGTGTTGTGTTATTGTGCACTAAGTTGCACACTTGCCCGATCGGGCAACCAGGTAGTAGTCTTCACTTGCCCCACCATTTTTTTTTACTTGCCCCGGGCAAGAGGGCAAGTGTTAGTGTCAAGCCCTGCTATACAGTATACACTCCATAATCTCCACCTTAATTATTGTTCATATTACTGTAATGTCATATATTGTATATTGTTTGCTCACCCTTCTTTCTCTTGCCCATATTATCTTTGAATTCAATCTGTGAATATGTCACATCACTGGACTCAGCTGCAGGCTCGTCTGAAAGATTAAACCATAGACATCCATACGTAAATTCAATGACCAAATACAATCCTCTATCAATTAATATGTATTCCATGTTTATTTTGCTTGCTTACTGTGTTTCTTGCCCATATGTTTAAGTTTGATATTTGAATATGTTGCATCACTGGACTCTGCTGCAGATCCGTCTAAAGGAAAGATGCAACTTTTGCAACTGTTTTTTTAAAATGTGTAAATGACAAATAATTGACTGATTTGTGGTTGGTTTGGTTGAAAGGCTGACCTTGCTGAAATGACGAGTGTCCATCATATGGAGGTCTTCTCTGATTGGTCACCTGGTCTGAGTCCTGATTGGTTCCCTGGCTGTTGGTAGATCTGTTCCAAGGGAAATATTAACAGTATAAAGCAGTAACGACGCACGCACGCACGCACGCACACACGCACACACGCACACGCACACACACACACGCACACGCATGCACACACATACAGACAGAGAGTCACCAGAAACCTGTACCTACCTGTCCGGCTCTGTAATAAAGAAAAGATGAATATGTTAAATAGTGTTTTACACTAATACAAGCCAGTCATATGCTGTTCATTGTCGTCATGATATGATGACAGTGGACAGCACATAGTATTATAGTATATTATACTGAATTTAAAATGCATTCTGCGTGTCAATGGTTCTCACCTTTAGCTGTTCTGTATCGATACAGCAGGAGCAGAAGGATAGTCAGTAGAATCACAACAGCAAGTCCCACAATCGTTGCCACTACATGTGGAGAAATCTGATCTGCAGGTCCAGACACTGAAGATCCAGACACTAGGAGGGCATTGAGAATAGGATTTGAATGAACAATTTAAACGGGTATATACTGTAGTGTGATGCCTCAAACAATAGTGGATTAACTATTGTCATACATGTATGAGATCATGTCTGTATAACTAGGCATACTTTATAAAAAGAGTGTTTTTGTTTTACTGCGCTATTATATTTTGGATTAACTTTTTCTCCACCTGTAACATTATCACAAAGAATTACACATGTAAATGACTATTTTAATGTGCACATTATTTAAATTATTGTCAGTCTACTCACATGTCACTTCCATCCAGCTCTGTGGTGATTCTCCTCCAGAATATTTACACTTGTAGAAGCCCTGATCAGGCTTAGATACAGCAGGTATGATCATCTCTCCGTTGGTTTCATTCAGGACCAGTTCATCATTTCTATAAAAGTCCACGTTGGAAAGTGAAGAGTCTGTTCTGTGTTTGCAGCTTAGAGTCACAGACTGTCCCTCAGTCACAGGATGGACAGGACTCACCAGGATGACTGAACCATCTGGAAAACACAAAAATACATAAATATGTTTTTAATGAGATTGTGGAATGCTGCCCCCATTTTAGGTAGTAAAATAAATGACTGGACTCACCATGTACTGTGATGTTGATAGCATTGCTGTACTCTCCCAAGGCAGACTCACACCAATACACTCCACTGTTAATAGTATATAAATATTGAATAGTGAACATTGATGGTCCAGATGAAATCTCGAGCAGTCGATTGGTGTAACTGTTCACTTTCCATTGGGTAGAGTTTCCCTCACAGCTCAGTGAAACAGACTCATAGGTGAAGTATTGAGTTCTGTTAGAACTCACTGTGAGAGAAGCTGAAGAATGAAGATCTGCAACAACAGTTCAGGGAATGGAATAAAAAATAGAAGCTCCTGTAGCATGTTTAAAAACAGTCCAGAACATTTAAGAATCATGATTTATGAGATCCACTCACCACCAGACCACACAAACTGAGGTTGACTGTCCTCAGTGTAATAAACTGGGTCTCCTCTCCCAGCTTTACACACATATCCTCCTGTGCCTGTTGTAGCACCATGAATGATGTAGGATCCATCTACAGTCCCATTAGATAAGAGTTCAGCAGTGTAGGAGTTGTATGATGGTGTAGGAACAGCTCTGTACCAGTAGAACATCCAGCCTGCAGGAGATTCTTTAACATCACAGCTCAGAGTCACTGAGACTCCAGGACTCAACCATTGAGGAGACACACTCAGAACAGCCTGGGGTTTGGCTGTTGGGAAGAACATTTTTTCTGGATTAAAACTATTCTTTGAGTACATACACTATAGTACAATAAGTCTGCAGTAAATATTGATGCAATGTTTTGAGGCTGCACACAAATAATTTATAATTTATATTTATTTATAAAGGTTCCCTCTTCAATTTTCGTATTTTTTTTTTGTAAATTACACTTACCTGACACAGTCAATTCAACAGCCTCACTCCACCCTGTAGATGAATACAGGCCATCTTTGGGACGACCTTTACACCTGTAGTCTCCAGTGAGAGACTCAAAGGCAGAGCTGATCCTGAATTCAGCTTGGTTCCCTGGTCTGTATGAAGATGAACTGGTTGTGTTCCATTCATAGTTCCACTCGGTGTCACCTCTCTCCTGTATCTCACACTTCAGAGTGATGGTCTCTCCACTGAATATGTGAGACCAACTGGGCTGCAGGATCACAGCAGACCTGCCCACTGTCAAAGGTAGGGGAAGTGGTTTGAAATTCATGGTGTAGTACCAGCCTGATGCACTAGGGGCCCCCAAAAGTAGCTACACTATGTGAACCTGCTGCTCTCTCCTGATTGGAGGAGAATTGTGGTGACCTGGGGAACTTTTATTAGCTCCTCTGCTAACGTGGGGGAGGGGGAAACTCCATATGTGGTTTCCACACCTTATAATAGAGCGTTTTAACAGAAAAAAAATATTTTTGGGTGATATCTGACAAAAGTGAAATCACTTCCCCTACCTTTAACATGGAGAAGTCCAAATTAGTACACAGAGGAAAAAATAATCAGTCGACTTAGATTAAATACTTGATTCCTAGGATAAGAATACACTTCTAAAGACAACTTTCTACTTTACTAATTCATTACTTACCTATTGTGTCTACGGTGACATCATCACTGTATTGTGTGTAGTAAACAGGTTGTCCTCTCCCTCCTCTGCACCTGTACACTCCTCCTTCAGACACTCTGATTGGTCCATCAGAGTGTTGAGCATCATCTTGTGTGGTCAGTGATTGGTCATGTTGGTACCAGTAGTATTTCCATCCAGATGACTCCTCTACAGAGCAGCTCAGTGTAACACTGCCCCCTACTGGTATCTCTGTTTGGTTGGGTTTCAGTGTGGCCTTTGGTTGAGCTGTTGTTCAGATTAGGAAGGAGAAATGTTATGTTAATTTCATTTGTACGCTGTGAATTGCATGAAAAGTAGTAATACTAGGTGTAATTACAACAAAAGGATAGGAAGAACAGAATAGAATCATAAAAGCTGAATGCATACTTCTAAAAGTCATAGTGATGGGATTGCTGATTTTGGACACTTGTTGGTCTCGTTTGCGTTGACCTCTACACATGTATTGACCACTGTGATACCACTTAGAAGGACCTATTACATATTCTTGTTCTCTGTGATTGATATTGTAGTTATCCTTCCACCATGAGTACTCCCAGTCAGAGGCAGGTCCTTCCTGTATGCTACAGCTCAGAGTAACAGTCTCTCCAATGAAATGATCAGTCCAGTCAGGGAGTTTGCTGATGACAGGCACTGGTTGATCTGTAGAAATTACACAGAGTTGAGTAATTAACTACCGTGTTAGAGTTGTTAATAGCAGCTAGTATGTAACTAAAAGCTCAAATTGTACGATAAGTACATATCTGAACAAATGACATTTAAGTCAATAAAAAAATAACCTACCAATGACAGCAACGTAAAGTGAGTTACTTTGTTGTGTGTAGTATAGCATAGCAGGGTCTCCTCTCCGTCCTTGACAGTAGTAGCTTCTACTCTCAGTGGGACTGAATGTGTAGGTTGACCCAGAATATGACAGAATCACTGCTTCGTTGGCTGTGTTCCTCCAGTATATGGTGAAGTACCATGAATCACTGCTGTCCTCCACAGTACAGGTGAGAGTCACACTGTTTGATGCCAGAACACTTGTTCTGTCTGCTTCCAGTGTGGGCTGTGGTTTAGCTGTTATTTATTTAATAATTGAAGCAAATAGAGAAGCGTAAATATTGAAATGGATTAGTACAGTATTTCTTTAAAGGTAGGGGAAGTGATTTGAAATTCATGGTGTAGTACCAGCCTGGTGCACTAGGGGCGCCTAAGAGTAGCTACACTATGTGAACCTGCTGCTCGATCCTGATTGGAGGAGAATTCACCCTCCACCTGGGGAACTTTTATTAGCTCCTCTGCTAACGTGGGGGAGGGGGAAACTCCATATATGGTCTGCACACCTTATAATAGAGCATTTTAACAGGAAAAAATTGGGGGGTGATATCTGACAAAAGTGAAATCAATTCCCCTACCTTTTAAACTGATAGAAAAGAGTAGCCGTTATATGAACAAAACAACAGAAAATAATCATCCAAGCTCTACTGAATATAACATACCTTTAAACGTCATAGTGATGGGATTACTGAATTTGGACAATTGTTGGTCTTGTCTGCGACCTCTGCACTTGTATTCTCCACTGGAATAGATGTCAATAGGAACTACTACATATTCACGGTTTCCACTGTGAGTATTGATATTGATATTGTCATTGTCCTTCCACCATGAGTACTCCCAGTCAGAGGCAGGTCCTTCCTGTATGCTACAGCTCAGAGTAACAGTCTCTCCAATGAAATGATCAGTCCAGTCAGGGAGTTTGCTGATGACTGGAACTGGTTGATCTGTATTAACATAAAACACAGTTCAGGGTTTGACTCAAGACTTGCCCGCTTGCCCGGGGCAAGTAAAAAAAAATGGTGGGGCAAGTGAAGACTGCTACCTGGTTGCCCGATCGGGCAAGTGTGCAACTTAGTGCGCAATAACACAACACAAGATAAATTTGTCCTGAAGGTGGTCATTGCGACCTGGGCTAATTAAGATGATGAATTTTAACTCTTGAGAGTGTAAAAATGAAACCAAATGGACCTGCAAGGGTCCATTTGGTTTCATTTTTACGTTCTCAAGAGTTACATCTGGTTAACCAACTTAGCTGGGGACCACCTGGAACCCTCTCAGGGACCACGTGTTGAAAACCCCTGGTTTAAAGCACCCAAGTAGGAAGTAAACTTAAAGGCAAAATTTACAATATATTTTTGGGGGGCAAGTAACCATGACCTGAGGGCAAGTAGAACCTGACTTGCCCGATGAGCAAGTGCCTCGGAAACCTTAGTGTCAACCCCTGCTAGTGAGTTGGGTAATTACTACCATATTAGAATGGTTAATAGCAGCCACTTGTGTCAGACAGTCAATAGAAAGACTATTGACAACCTATGTCTAACCCTAACCTAAACATAACCAAAGCACAGGAGCATGGCAGCTTGAGCGGTATAGTCTGACTATTGTTTTTACTGTATGTAACATAAAATCTGCATGGGGTGAACATGTTGTAATTAGACTCCACAAAGGAGAATTTGACCCTCTCACTATAACCATTGAAGAACAATATAGCCTATAAGACTGTAAAAATGGAGCGGAGTGTTTTATTTACAGTACAGAATCTACTGATTACACAAATAATCACCACCCTTGAATTAAGGTGAGGATGCAAAATTGGATTGTGAATGAGATCATGTACTGTATGTTTTTGATAACGTAAATGGTGACATCGCCCCTCACTTTTCACAGGTGTGACTTGCTTATTTTTTACTGATTAGTTTAAGCTAAGACATTTTAATAGCATAACTAAAAGCTGAACGTGTACAATAAGTTAGATATCTCTGAACAAATTGCAGGCACACACATTAGGAGAATAAAAAATAATTCTGTATACAGTTTGAATATAACTCACCAGTGACAGTGAGAACAACTGAGCTACTGGGTTGTGAGTGTAGGTATGGTAGGTTTCCTCTCCGTCCTCGACACCAGTAGCTTCCACTCTGTGAGACAGAGGGACTGAATGTGTAGGTTGACTGAACTGTAACCGTCAGTAGAGTGTTGTCTCTGTACCACATGATCTCCCATCCAGCTCTACGGTCCTCCACAATACATGTGAGGGTCACATTGTTTGATGCCAGAACACTTGTTCTGTCTGCATTGAGGCTGGTGTTCGGTGTGTAATCTGTAATGAGTCATTAAATAAAGTACAGATAATTGCAACTAGTGAACCTCAATAAAAATAGCCTTAGTAAGTACAAGTGTGTGTGCAGTTGCGCAAGTGTGTGTGCAGTTACACACGCACACACACGCACGCACGCACGCACACACGCACACACACACACACACACACACACACACACACGCGCACACGCACACGCACACAGCACACACACACACACTTGCTTCACCTTGACTGTGTCCATGGGAGAAGAAGATACTCAGCCCTGAAAGATATTTGATATCAGTATGAGTAAAGGTCTGCATTTTAATCATTCCTAAATAACACAACAACACCCACCTAGACAACACTAGCCATGTTTACATGGCACTGTTTAATCGTGTTATAACAAGAATAAACCAATTTAAAATATCCATAAGTAAACCCGACCAAAGTCATCCAGATATAAACTCTAATCGGGTGCAGAAGGTTGGACTTAAAAAAAAAATCATGCTACTCTTGAAAGTGGTACCTTTCATACTAGTGATAGACCGATTATCGGCCGCGGCCAATTATCGAATTCGATAATTCATGATTTTATTAATAATCGATATCGGTGCTCAAAATAAATAATCGAAAAAAGAGCAGCTGATTATTTGTATTTATTATAAATGTTCAAAAATTGTACATCGACCACTTTCATTGAAGATCCGGTAGATTGTGGTGGTAAGGAGATGTATAGCTGTGTGTCTCTGACTCTATCACCTCATGTATTTGTAGATTTATCCAAATTATCCAAAATGTATTTTCTCTTTTTCTTTTATGTCTGAAGCTCTGTGCCTGTACTTGAATTAAAAAAGATGCATGTGATGGAGGGGAAACTGAAACACTTTTGCTGCTTCCGCACTGTTATTCTATTAAGTAAATAATAATCGTATCGGCTGATATCGGCTATCGGCCTTTTTGATGTTCCACTAATCGGTGATCGGAAACATCGGCCAAAAGTCTGATCGGTCGATCTCTATTTCATACAGTCCTCACATAAGAGGATAAAGTTAAAAGAGTGCTTCGCTGGTACGGATCCTGTCCTCCTGTCCTGTCCCACTCCCGTAGAATGGCTCCCGATCCTGTCCCAATCCCACTCGAAATTACTCGCACTCCTGTTCCACTCCCGTTTTTTTTTTTTTTTTTTTTTTTTTTTACAATAAACACGTTTTCTGTTGTTATTGAGGGGCGCTATAGACTGTAGACCTCATGAACATCTATTCAGAACTAAAATATCTAAAAAGAAAGGGTTCCTTGTATCCTAAACATGATTAAAATAGGCCATGGTTGCAAAAGGGGTGAAATGGCCCTTTATTTAATGTTTGTCTTTTCTAGACCAGGGGTTTTCAACCTTTTTGACACCAGGGCCCACTATTTATTATCTGTAAACGGTTAATCCATCAAAGACTTGGTTGGGAATGGATAAAGGGAGACGCAATGCCATCGCATCGCATTATGTTGCAATATAGAACGCTATGTAAACCAGCTGTAAACCAGCTGTTAGCGTCGTTAGCATGCTGGAGGAGGACAACAAATCCGTCAGACGATTATAGATCACGGCGTCACGGCGATACAAAATCATGCACAGCTGCTTGCAAGCAAACTGTCTTCATCTAAAACTTTATAAAAAAAAAAGTCCAGTCCATAAGTCCAGCGCTGTTTGCTGCGCTGTCGGCTGTCTGTCAGTCGTCTGGTCTGCCTCTGAAACGGCAGGCTGGCTGCACTGCATTCTGGGATATATAGTTCTTTTGACTATCCGACGCAAATCAAAACCGTGCTGGCTCACAGAAAGATGACTACAAATAATTTGTGCTCTGCTTTATATTGGAAACTCCTGCCAGCTGAAAATGATCATAGATCTAAGTCACTCCTGCTCCTGCACGCTCCCATGGACTTACACTCACGTCCCGTCCCGATCACAGGATTTATAAAATTATTAATCCTGTCCCGCGGGATTCCTGCATGAATCACGTGTCCCGACGGGAGTCCCGTCAAAATGTCATGCTCTAATCTGCAGTATAGATTGCATACGTTTTCAGGAAAGGGACTCATTACTAATGCAGTAATTTTATACAAAGAAATAAAACAACACATCTTTCATACTAAAATCTATAAATCTGTATAACATATATAAACCTACAATGCATGTGTATGTAAGACTAAACTACTAAGACTATTTCAGTCTAAGACTAAATAAAGACTAAGACTGAGACTAAGACTAAATCAATGTTGATATTTCGTCGACTAGACTAAGATTAAAAAAATGAATTTCAGAGGACTAAATGGGACTAAAAGATTAAATGTGTGTTACTTAAAAGACTAAGACTAAGACTAAGTCAAAATATTCTCAAACAAACAACACTGGTTGCGGCAGCCGTGTGGTCCGTAGTCCTGACTCCTGACCGCTCGCATTTAGACCACGTGTCGCCAATATTGTGTCCCGCGGGCACCACGGGGCTACTGTTCGGTGGTTTTATCAGTCATGTTTGGAACTTCTGCAAGGGTTAGATTTGATTTGACCACTCACAGATATCGGAAAAACATGATTTGTGTGGAAAAATTAAGAAAGGAATGATAACCTCCGGGAAGACGGGTCCCGGAGGCATTCCTGGGCGGGAAATTAAGTCCGTTGTACCCGGGCGTCCCGGGAATAAACCCTAGTCTGTACTTGTAACTGTAACTGCCAAATTGGTTTGTAATGACGCAATGTATTCTTCTCTCTTGTGTCTCTCCCCCTCTCTACCCCCACTAGGGTTGCCACCCGTCCTGCCCAGAACCTTAAGTAAGGCAGAGATTTACGCAATCTCCCCACAATCTCTTGTCATAGTCCTTCCTGGGTGGAACTTCCCCTGAGATCGATTTGGTATGTGTTTATCTGTGTTTTACAAGATGTCAATCGTCCTGCCTAATGCCAATGGCTGCTGCCTGCTGATGTGGGCAATAATATAAAGATAGGCTTCAAATGTGTAATCAAATATACAAAGTCACCTACATACTCTCTTTAATAGCAAAGCACTGAATTGGTATAGCATAGGCACACACACACACACGCACACACGCGCACATGCGCACACACACGCACACACAGGCGCACACACACACACACACACACACACACACACACACACACACACACACACACACACACACGCCGGCAGGCACACACACACGCAGGCACACACACACACACATGCACACACACACACACACACACGCAGGCACACACACACACACACACACACACACACACACACACACACACACACACACACACACACACACACACACACACACACACACACACACACACACACTAACATTGATAAATCGTCAGACCTAATAATCTGTATATACTCACAGAGGAGCACACAGGGCAAGGTGCACTCCATCTTGTCCTGTGATGAACAATGACAACATGCTTATAGTATACTTCCTATTCTAGTGTTGTAATACTAGTGTGAAACAGGCTTCCTCTGTTCACAGTAGAGAGAGAGGAAAGAACTTCTCTCTTGGCTCATTCTGTAATGGTCATTGTTTGTTTTAAAATGTCATTATGAAACACAAAAGACTATATGATAAAATACTGAAGACTAGGAGGGTATTAATGCTCTCACCATCTGCAAAGGAGGTCAAACTGTGTGTGTGGTTTTCTTGTGTTTATATTCCTTTGAATTAGCTAATGTGATGATTCATTAGCTAATTCAAATGAATATAAACGCAAGAAAACCCACCTGCCTGACCTCTATAGTTGTCCCTCTACATTTTAGTTTCATCTTTTGCCTGCCCTCATTTACACCTGCTGTAACTTTCCAGCCGCAATCCCCTCTTTGTCCATCTGATGGTGCTGTGTTCCTGCCAGAGCTTTATGGCTTCTCACAGTGACCTTATAATAGAAATATTACAGTTGTATTGTCTCTTTTATAGTTATTTTATATCCAACCTCTCCCTCTTTCTCTCACATACTATGTTGTAGCTATGTTTTACTCACACAGTATACAACCACAATCTCTCTGATAGGAGTCAGGTTAACTCTTATTGGAGGGTGACTTTAGCGTATTATTTTCATTTTATTTTCTTATTCGTGGAGGTGGATCCTCTGAAGTTGACAGACACAGAAAAGAACTAGACTGACAGACTTGAATACAACATAACCTTTATTTAACCATGAGGTAACAATTATTTTAAAACACATTATTTACAAGTGAGACCATATGTCCCAGACAGAGCCACAGGCAGCAGTATGAATACAGATGAAAACAAGCACCATAATAATTACTCAACAAAGAAATAAAAAGTACTGAAATCAAATGTAACGTTAGTACAGGGTTTCAAAACGACATATTCAGATTTTAGATGTATTCACAACTATTAGAGATTTCAACTTTATGTGCTGTAACAATGCTAAAGGTGTTCATTCAATGTCTAAATAAATTGCATTGCAAGTTGCAATACAGTGATTGTTAATTTGAACTGAAAGCTGAATTAGCTGCTGCAAATCTATTCGACCTGAAAAAAATCAGATATTTGTAATTCTTGCTAAACTTCTTTCAGTAGAATCCTAGAAGCCACATGTATAAACCACCAAATTTTACACAATTAATGAAGAATAGGCTTCAAAGAGTTGGCTTACATCCCAATATTATTAATTCACCAATCATTACTCAGCTGCACACAGTGGCTGTAAAACCTATTAGACTAGTAATTTACCTTATTCTAGGTAGACCTAAAACAAAAAGGATAAGCAAAATTATAGCTATATTGATATAGAATGCATTGTGTAGCAGAATACAAGTGTAGCAGAGCATATGCAGCCTCTGCCATGATGGCTTCAAAAGTCTAATACCTTCACCGGAAAACAAAGGGATGTCCCTTTAGTCCAGGGGGTTTCAACCTTTTTGATGCCAGGGCCCACCATTTATTCAGCATTTGTGTGTGTGTGTGTGTGTGTGTGTGTGTGTGTGTGTGTGTGTGTGTGTGTGTGTGTGTGTGTGTGTGTGTGTGTGTGTGTGTGTGTGTGTGTGTGCGTGCATGCGTGCGTCCACTCATTTTCATGGTAGAGTGAGTATATACAACATCATTGTTCTTAGCCAATGATCACATCAAGATCAATACTGGTTCCATTCTGTGTTGTGATTGGTTGTGTGTGCAGCTCACCCACCTACAGTTACCTCTGTAATAAAGACCTAACAGAGCATGTAGAGTACCGTGTAAATAATATATGTTTATATTATATTATGTACATGGACTGATCCTGCCCCTGACTGCCCCTGGCTTTGTCAGCCCCCCATACTGTATTTATGATTATTACTGCATTATAGCAGATTTGCAAAAACACAACTGTGTGATCGGCTCAAGAGCTGTTGATATATGCTCTGTTTCTGTACAAAAATAAGTACCCAATTTAACTACCTGATACATTTAGATTACAATATCTCATCATTTTACATGAGACTAGAGAGATGAAACTGGCTGACATTGTTTACCAGTAGGTTTTGCATAGCAAACAATGCAACTTTAAATTAGTTCATTTGGAATTCATTTAGTCAGATTAATTCTGTTAGTCTGACTCATCAGATCATGCACTGCTCCCTTGCTTGTGGTTATGTTGAGGGTAAGGATTTAATGATGGGAATAGTATTGTTCAGAGTCGGACTAATGGGAGGTCGAACCATTGACATGTTACCTATAATTCTTCTATAACAATGCTTCTTGTTGTCTTATGATTCTTCTCTTCTCCATATACTGTATGTCACATCACTGGACTCGTCTGAAAGATTAGACATCCGTAAATGCAATGACCAAATGAATATCTTCTCCTAATTATATTTCATCCATATTTATTTAACGTATGTTTCGCTTACTCACGTGTGTGTTCCTTGCGCAGTAAGTTCGATATTTACATATGTTGCATCACTGGACTCAGCTGCCAACCCATCTGAAAGAAAGATTGAATTACACATACCAGATTATATGATCTAATAGCTCCTTCTTTGACAGTATGCATGTGAAGTACAGTATTTGCTACTGTACCATTTCTGGTTCCTTGAGAGCCTCTGATTGTTTCATAGACGGCAGCATCACCTAATGGTAAAGGAAGATACCGACAGACATGATCAGTGTCTTCCCTGTTAATGTTGGTTGAAACTAATTCAAATTGATTCAAGTAGTACAGGTTAAACATGCAATATGATGATTTTTATGTACTTAAGTACAGTAATGGATTTATGATTGGTTGAAAGTCTGACCATGCTGAAGTGAGGAGTACAGATCATCTGGACGACTTCTTTGATTGGTCCCCTGGTCCGAGTCCTGATTGGTTCCCTGGATCTTGAGACATCTATTCCAAGATAAATATAACAGTTTAAAGCAATAAACAAGAGCACACACACACACACACACACACACACACACACACACACACACACACACACACACACACACACACACACACACACACACACACACACACACACACACACACGGGTGGTCAATGGGGGACAGACCTACTACGTTGTAAAACCGGAAAACTGTACCTGTCCGAACATGCTCCTGTAATAAAAAAAGTATACAATCGGTTATATTGAATCCACTAGAACATACATATCCTGTCATTATATACTGAGGCCATAGTTTTAATATATTTAGATTAGAGCTGTCAATCGATTAAAATATTTAATCGCGATTAATCGCATGATTGCCCATAGTTAATCTTTGATTAATCGCAATTTAATCGCATATTTTCATGAGTTCTAAATATACCTTAAATGAGTGTTTTTCAAGAATATTCATATCAAGGTCAATTATTTATTCTGCATTTGAGCCACAGACCACCATTTGATGACATTTATTTAGACTTCCAGACCTAAATTAAAGAATTTGTCAACGATATCATTCGGAACGAACATGCACATTTTGTAGAAAGTTCTCTACATTCTCTAATTGTGTAGACTTATTTTAAAATAACTTAACTGATGTAGATATTTAAAAATTATTCACCTGCATTTGGCGAAATTGAACCAAATGGACCCACTCGGCCTTTGGTTTTACTGTGAGTTAATCTCGCACTAAAAAAATTACACTAAAATCGCACTAAAAATCGAGTTAACTCATGGCTGAGTTAACTCAGCCTTAATTTAGATGCAACCCACATTGGATTGGTTCTCACCAATGAATGTTCTGTATCGATACAGCAGGAGCAGAAGGATAGTCAGTAGAATCACAACAACAATTCCCACAATCGTTCCCACTACATGTGGAGAAATCTGATCTGCAGGTCCAGACACTGAAGATCCAGACATTAGGAGATGATTGAAAATAGGATTTGAATGAAAGAACAGCAACATTTACTGTATAGTGTGATGCTTCAGACAATAGTGAAGTAACTGTTATTATTGAGACCATAGCCATGTCTGTTATATGTAATTGTTTACAAAAGAGCAACATGTAAGACAGCATAGGGATCAAGGTAGATTGACTTGATGTCCAATGTGTTTTGGTGTGGGATTCTCATTTTAAATAAGAATCAGATCAACTCATTGTAACTAAATGAAATTAAATCGTAGCATACAAAATGAATCTGTGCGGATAGAGTTAACGCTTATTTCCTAGACTAAAATCAACTTTCTACTTCCCTAGTTAAATTGTGTCTGTATAGCCTACTCACCTATTTTGTCTACAGTGACATCATCACTGTATTGTGTGTAGTAAACAGGTTGTCCTCTCCCTCCTCTGCACCTGTACACTCCTCCTTCAGACACTCTGATTGGTCCATCAGAGTGTTGAGCATCATCTTGTGTGGTCAGTGATTGGTCATGTTGGTACCAGTAGTATTTCCATCCAGATGACTCCTCTACAGAGCAGCTCAGTGTAACACTGCCCCCTACTGGTATCTCTGTTTGGTTGGCTTTCAGTGTGGCCTTTGGTTGAGCTGTTGTTCAGATTAGGAAGAAAGACTAAGAACACACTTAAAACATGCAGTTCCCGTAGAAAAGGTGAGCTAGATGTCATGTCAGTCCCAGCTTAACATAAAATAACATAAATACTGAATAGAAACAGTGGGTGGATCAGCTGATCCATACGCTGATTTTACCTTTAAAAGTCATAGTGATGGGATTGCTGAATTTGGACAATTCTTGGTCTCGTTTGCGTCTGCCAGTACACCTGTACTGACCACTGGGATCGTTCTCAGAAGAACCTATTACATATTCATGGTTTTCACTGTAATTATTGATATTGTTATCGCCCTTCCACCATGAGTACTCCCAGTCAGAGGCAGGTCCTTCCTGTATGCTACAGCTCAGAGTAACATTCTCTCCAATGAAATGATCAGTCCAGTCAGGGAGTTGCATTTCTCTGATGACAGTCTCCGGGTGTCCTGTAGAGGTACAACACAGTTGAGTAATAATTAATTGATTCATCCCTTAACGACCGCATCCCACTGGTATCTCAACCAGTGCTGTTTTTGTCTACTAAGACTAAGACTAAAGACTAAGTCGACTAAGGTTTTTGATATTTAGATATTTTGATTATTATTTTACCAAAGATAGCTTTTGCCTCACATGTTTAGTGTACATTTTTCACCACATCTGTGTGTGTGTGTGTGTGTGTGTGTATGTGCGTGTGTTCGTGTGTGTGTGTGTGTGTGTGTGTGTGTGTGTTGTGTGTGTGTGTGTGTGTGTGTGTGTGTGTGTGTGTGTGTGTGTGTGTGTGTGTGTGTGTGTGTGTGTGTGTGTGTGTGTGGATGAGCAAAAACTTCAATCTCTCTCTCTCTCTCTCTCTCTCTCTCTCTCTCTCTCTCTCTCTCCCTATAACTACTGAAAAACAATGATTACAGAGTTGTCACAGAACTGTATTCAGCACAATTAGATTGATAGATTACTGTTTAGTTTGAGCTAAAACTAAATACACAATTCCACAATTACACAAAAGCTGAAATATTACATTAAGTACAAATAACATATTAGTAAAATATAACAGAACAAATGGCATGTACACACATTTAGGAGAATAAAATTAATTCAGCATGGAATTTAACTACACATCCTCATGCCTAAAAGGCAAAACTTGCCTTTTATCCAGACCATGGATAAAAGGACCATGTCGCCTTCTGAGACCATCGTAAAAGGACTTCTATGCCTTTTCTCTAAAAAGGCGTTCCGTGCCTTTTCCGTCAGAAGGCATAATGCAATTAGTGATTTATCGGCAACACCTGGGGTATGAAGGAGCGCTTGTTTTATCTGCCGGCTACTACTAGGGCTGGGAATCGATCCGAATTCCCTAGATCGATTCGATTTCGATTCACAAGGTCACGATCCGATTCGATCCACGATTCGATTCGATTCGATACGATTCGATTCGATTCGATATCGATCTATTTACAGACATAATGGCCCCATGTGTTGAAACTAAAGATTTCCTTTGCTTCTGTGACCAAATGGACCCGCAAGGGTCCATTTGGTTTCATTTTTACGTTCTCAATTTGGTTAAACAACTTAGCTGGGGACCACCTGGAACCCTCTCAGGGACCACTGGTGGTCCCTGGACCACCTGTTGAAAACCCCTGATTAATGAATACACAGTGAGACAGAATTAGTAATAGAGGGAGAGGAATGATGCTGTAACATTTTACCTGGGTCAAACACAAGCATTAATACTGCAACATACAGTATATTAGTGCAGTGGTTTTCAACCTTTTTGACACCAGGGACCACCATTTATTCAGCATTTGAGCCACCATTTGATTTTCAGCCCCAAAGACCTAAAACTAAAGAATTCTTTTGGTTTTGTTCACAATTCCAGGCTGGATGTTGCAAACTAAACAGTGTAAACTTCTTAATTAAATAGTGCTAATTCAGATGATGATTATTTTTTTAGAATGTAAAAATGAAACCAAATGGACCCTTGCGGGTCCATCTGGTTTCATTTTCACACTCTCAAGAGTTACATCTGGTTAACAAATTTCATTTAGCCTGGGGACCACCTGGAACCCTCTCAAGGACCACTGGTGGTCCCCGGACCACCTGTTGAAAACCCCTGAGATGTCTACTTTGTAAAATAAATATACTGCAGTATTCGCGCGGCATAATTCACTAGAACTAGGTGCTGCAGCTCACTTATAGGCTAGTGCTCTGTGAGCTTGTAGATTGTATCGCGCAGCGCACAGCTTAACATTGCATACAGTAGCCTATATAGTACGCAGCATGCCGAGTGTGGGACTCACTTAGCTCCGTGTGAGAGAACATTATAAACTTGGCTAAGAAGGCACAAATACTCCTGTCCAGATGGGAGATGACAATGGATTTGTTCTGCAGCAAGACGGCCCCGCGTCTGTGTTATATATTTGGAGAACGTCGTGTGTCGGATGAAAACTCATTCGGTGAGAGACTGCGACTGAATGAATTGAATTGTGTGTGCGCACGGCTGCACCTGCGTGTAAGTAAATCTTGCACTGAGACTGACCGTTCTAATGTGAAAGTAATGGGAAAGTAAAAGTCTTTGGAGCGAAGCGTGCGTACAAACTTTTTTTTTTTGCCCGGATCTAACATTTCACAATTGGGGGGGCTTTATGAGGCAGCGTCATTATAGCGTCATTATTGAAGGGCGTTTAGGGGGGCATTCCCCCCATGGCCCCAGCTGTATAGCCGGCTCTGCAAACACGAGCCTCCAAAAAAGAAAAGAAAGCAAGAATGAAGGCGATCACACGCTGTTTCCCCTCCCTCGACCATCGCTGCGCGTGATGGATATAATTGATAAAATACTGCAAAAGATACACAGTAACAGCCTAATTTAACATGATTCTCTCAGAACACATGCACAGGGCACTCGCTGCGTTAGTGATCTCGTCAGGCAGCGAACACAGAGTGTTTGTGCTGTAACGCACGCACGTAAAAGAAAATAGTGCCAGCCGCCTGGAGAAGATCGATCCACACATTTTTGGATCGATGTCGTGTTTTTGAGCGTGAATCGATATCGGATCGCTGGATCGATTTTTTGAACCCAGCCCTAGCTACTACTAGTAGGGCGGGGCGAAGGAAGTTTTACTGAGGTTATGGTTAGGGTTAGGTTAGGTTTAGGCATAGGTTTACTGAGGTTAAGTTTAGGGTTAGGATTAGGTATAGGCATAGCTTAGGTTTACTGGGGTTATGTTTAGGGTTAGAGTTAGGTTAGGGTGAGAGTTAGACGGTGCTTTATGCGGTAACTAACCCTAAACATAACCTCAGTAAAACTATGCTTCGCCCCGCCCTACTAGTAGTAGCCGGCAGATAAAACAAGCGCTCCTTCATACCCCAGGTGTTGCCAATAAATCACTAACCACATTATGCCTTCTGACGGAAAAGGCACGGAACGCCTTTTTAGAGAAAAGGCATAGAAGTCCTTTTACGAGGGTCTCAGAAGGCGACATGGTCCTTTTATCCATGGTCTGGATAAAAGGCAAGTTTTGCCTTTTAGGCATGAGGATGTGTTGAATTTAACAACTCACCAGCAACAGCGACATGAACTGCGGTACTTATTGGTGTCCAGCTTGGGTACTTTCCTTGACAGTAGTAGTTTCCACTACTTGTGGGACTGAATGTGTAGGTTGGCCCAGATGTTGACACAGGCTGATACTCAGTAATCAACAAGTAGATGTTGTAGTCCCATGAAACACTGCTGTCTTCCACAGCACAGGTGAGGGTCACACTGTTTGGTGTCAGAACACTTGTTCTGCCTGCTTTCAGTGTAGTTGCTGTTTATGATAAATTATGATAATTAAAAAGGTGTAACTATTTGGAGCTGTCAGAAAGGGGTAATGTTGCAGCAGGAAATGTAGGAACAAGAGCTCTAGTGAGGAAAACAATAACACACACACACACACACACACACACACACACACACACACACACACACACACACACACACACACACACACACACACACACACACACACACACACAGAATGCACCCCCCCACACACACACACACAGACTGAATAAAGATAATAGATAGTAAATCAATGTTCACCTTGACTGTGTCCATAGGATAGGAAGATACTCAGCACTGAAAGATATTTGATGAGATATCAAGATGAGTAAATGAGTCTGCATTTTAATTACTTTAATAACACAACACCCACCCACACAACATTTATCAACACTCTGTCCGAGGCTTAAATGCCTTTGAATAAATACTTTTTCTAATGTCTACGGGGATAATAAACGGGGAAATAGTTGTATGTCCTGTTGCCCTCAACATTCTGTCTGGGACTGTGACAGTCTCTTTAGTGTAATCAAATATATACAAAGTAGCTAACACATTCTCTGTAATATGAATGCTCATGATGTCTTAAAGGCTATTGACTTGTAAAGACAATAAACACACAACACAATATTCCATTTGCACGACTTAGGTTAGTATCTACTAATATATAGTAATATGACTATAACAAGCTTACAGACTGCATATTAATATTAGTTGCTTCAAAGCATAGAATTGTAAAACTATTTGAAATAACATTCTAATATCCAACAAATGTTTGGCAGTTGGATCATGATGTTAATAGTAAATTTCAAATATTGTTGACACTGTTGACTATGTTTCTTCTATTGACATTTTTTTTTTACTCTGCAGCTTAACTTTAACAAAAGTTATGTACAGTCAGTCACATGATCCATCATTGAAAAGGTTAAAATATAAATTAATTAGGCCTACTAGTAAAAGTATTTTATAATTATATTATAATATACTCACAGAGGAGCACGCAGAGCAAGGTGTTCCCCATCCTCTCCTCTGACGAACAATGACAGAATGTTTATACTTCCTATTGTAGCGAAAGACAGTCACATCGCTCTTTAAAATAGGGAAATGAAATGTCTGTGCTGTTTAAAATTGACCTGTGGCTTCCCCTGAGGATTAATACTAAACACAAAACAAATTTACAATATAGAGAGAATTCCTCTATTGACTTGTTCTATAATGTTAATTAGTTGTTAGCTATAAATACATTACATGGCATTATGAGTCAAAGTCTGTTATTAGAGAAGACTGGATAAGTGTAGGGTGACATTAGTATTGACAACATAGAGAGGAAAGTGGTGAATTGAATACGTTCCTGATAGCATGTGGAGATGTTGGGTTGTGTAATAAGTGTTACCACTAACCACAACAGCTATTGGTGAAGTATAGATAAGACTAGGTTTGTTGTTAGGTGTATGATGAAACTAAACCTAAAGGTACAGCTATATTAATATGGTCTCCATGCTGTTGGGTGACAGTTAGTCTTGGGCGGTATTGATTTTTTAATATCGGTATTGATAATGTCTTAATTAGCTCGATATTCGATATTACCGGTATTGACGGCAATCAGAGTTGGAACGCTCCACCAGTCACCTAGTTCTCAGAATTTGCGACTTTGAGGGGTCAGAAACTGAGCGCTCTGCTGTTAAAGCAGCCTAAATAGGGGAAAACTGGAGTTGGAAATACATTGTTTCCAAAAAGCCTAGCCCAAATAAGGGCTAGTTTAGGCATGTGTGTAACATGAAAATTGTTTGTATAGTTACAATTAAGAGTCATTGCTCATATTTTAATAGAATGTCGGTATTTGACGATATTCGGTATTCGATATTTTTCACAGACCCAACGATATTACTCGGTATTGATTTCCAATATCGCGATAAACGGTAATACCGGTATATTGCCCAAGTCTAGTGTCAGTTATAGTCTGCTGTGGTTTTCAGTGTAGTGACAGCAGCAGGTGATTACATTACAGTAGGTAGAGATACAGCTATAGTAATATGGTATCCATGCTGTTGGGTGACAGTTATAGTCTGCTGTGGTTTTCAGTGTAGTGACAGCAGCAGGGTACAGTAGCAGTAGGCAGCTTCATTATATTATAGTAGGTCTCTGTATACCATACTGTATACCAGGGGTCTTCAATTAGAAATGCTGAAGGATGTTTTTTTTTAAATAAGTCTAAGGTCCGGTCCATGTGCACGCCACAGGCCACGCCAACACCCGCAACCCGACTATGGATAAGCGGTTGAGGTGGATGGATGGATAATACTCAGGGCAGTACATTATTATTTTGGCTTTTCCTAGAAGGAACAGCCTCACAAAACGGGGGTGGGGGGTGGGGACGTTTCTACTCTGCCACCATGTTCTGCTGCCCAGTGTGCCCACACGGGCAGATGCAAAAAATGCAAAGATGCAAAACTACAGTGTATTTTTAAGCTGCAGGAGGACGATTAGCAGCCCAATCACTGAAAACAAGCGTCCAACACAGATAAAGTGATAACTCAACTGCTTCTGCAGGTTCCATGTTTAATTTAATTCCAGTGTTGTTCAAGTGACAGATGCATGCTTTTCATATTGTAAATAGGTTGTGTTTTTGGCGACTGCACTGACAGGCATGGCATTACATGGAATTAATTTGACTATCAAACATTATCTGTAGTCTACTACAGTGCTGCAATGCTCTTTTTATGGCTTCTGCACTAAGCCATACAGCAGTGGTATTTACAGAATATAGTATCCTAGAAACCTTTTTATTCTCTGTCATGTATAACCAGTTCTTCCATAGAATCAGAAAAGGGGCAATGACTTAACATGCATCTCAATATTATCACTTCACCAATCAATAGTTCTGCTCCACACAGTGAATCATTATCTCCCTTTAAAATAGAAATGTAGGACTATTCTGGGTAGACCACAAACAAAAACCAATACCATGCAATTAAGCAAAAGTACAGCTGCAATACAATAAAATACAATGTCCCTTCCTATGGCATTTCTGTGTTTTTCTTAGTGGATTGGATATCGATTAATCCATATCCAATCCATATTGTTGTTGTGTAACCATATAATACTTGCCATGAAGCAGAGTACTGTAGCCGCAGAGAACATCTGAAAAGTACTTAAAGGCAAATATAGTGAAATTATTAGTTGGCAGTCAGTAGGGTAGAACATTTCTGTTTAATGTTCAACACCTACATTGAGTTTGTGCAGTGACTGTGATCACTATAAAGTGAATGCTGTTCGTGAATTATGAAAGTAATAACTTTGTTGTTCGGTCATGTTGTCCTGGTTGTCAATAAGCTGTCATTGGTTTAGGCCATGTTGTTGTTGTTAATTGTTGTTGTTGTTGTTGTTGTTGATAAGACGTGAGAGAGTAAAAAAACAACTATGAATTGTGATATGTGCTACAAAGACCTGTATGATGAAACTAAAATGTATAGGTACAACTATAGAGCTCAGGCAGGTGGGGTTTCTTGTGTTTATATTCAGGGCTTGACACTAACGCTTGCCCGGCGCAAGTAAATAAAATGGTAGGGCAAGTGAATACAGTTACCTGGTTGCCCGATCGGGCAAGTGTGTGTGACTTAGTGCTATAACACAACCCAAGATAATTTGTCTTGAAGGCAGTCATTGCACTCTGCCTCTGTGTCTTTCCCTGCTTTCTAGCTGTCCACAATTCCAGGCTGGATTTGGGAAACAAAACAGGCAAATTAACATACAGATCAAAATGGCCTAATCTTCTACATTCTCTAGTTGTGTAGACCTGGGGCTAATTAAGATGATGAATTTTAACTCTTGAGAGTGTAAAAATGAAACCAAATGGACCCGCAAGGGTCCATTTGGTTTCATTTTTACGTTCTCAAGATTTACATCTGGTTAACCAACTTAACTGGGGACCACCTGGAACCCTCTCAGGGACCACTGGTGGACCCCGGATCACCTGTTGAAAACCCCTGGTTTAAAGCACCCAAGTAGGAAGTAAACTTAATGCAAAATTTACAATATATTTTTGGGGGGGCAAGTGACCATGACCTGAGGGCAAGTAGAACCTGACTTGCACTTGCCCGATGGGCAAGAGCCTCGGAGACCTTAGTGTCAACCCCTGAATATTCCTTTGAATTAGCTAATGAATCATCAAATCTATGTTGTCTTTTGCCTGCCCTGTTGTAACTTTTCAGTCACAATCCCCACTTTGTCCATCTGATGGTGCTGTTGTCCTGCCAGAGCTCTATGGCTTCTCACAGTGACCTTATATAATAGAAGTATTACAGTTGTATTGTCTCTTTTATAGTTATTTTATATCCAACCTCTCCCTCTTTCTCTCGCATACTATGTTGTATCTATGTTTTACTCACACAGTCACAGTATACAACCACAATCTCTCTGATATATTACAAAACATACATTTTATGGAGGCCATTTTGTAAACATGTCCACCAACAGACACCTGGGCAAATGCAGACATTGATTTTCTCATTCCTTACATAATACCTTTTCCAAAAATGTACATTTATGCAAATCTTAATAATTCTGACAAACCTTTAAATCAAAGCATAAGGAAGGCAGTGACTAGGACTACAATCTTTATGAACTTCAGGAGTCAGGTTAACTCTTATTGGTGGGTGACTTTAGCGTATTATTTTCATTTTATTTTCTTATTTATGGAGGTGGATCCTCTTAAGTTGACAGACACAGAAAAGAACTAGACTGACAGGCTAGAATACAACATAACCTTTATTTAACCATGAGGTCACAATTATTTTAAAACACATTATTTACAAGTGAGACCATATGTCCCAGACAGAGCCACAGGCAGCAGTATGAATACAGACAAAAACAAGCACCATAATAATTAATTACTCAACAATGAAATAAAAAGTACTGAAATCAAATGTAACGTTAGTACAGGGTTTCAAAAGACATATTCTGATTTCAGATGTATTCACAACTATTAGAGATTTCAACTTTATGTGCTGTAACAATGCTAAAGGTGTTCATTCAATGTCTAAATAAATTGCATTGCAAGTTGCAATACAGTGATTATTAATTTGAACTGAAAGCTGAATTAGCTGCTGCAAATCTATTCGACCTGAAAAACAAAAACAAAAAAAAAAATTTGTAATTCTTGCTAAACTTCTTTTAGTAGAATCCTAGAAGCTACATGTATAAACCACCAAATTTTACACAATTAATGAAGAATAGGCTTCAATGAGTTGGCTTACATCCCAATATTATTAATTCACCAATCATTACTCAGCTGCACACAGTGGCAGTAAAACCTATTAGACTAGTAATTTACCTTATTCTAGGTAGACCTAAAACAAAACTACAGCTATATTGATATAGAATACATTGTCCAAGTGTAGCAGATCTTATAGAGCTGCGCAGTGACGTCACCGCCCCTGTTCCGGAAGTCTTTTCCCAATTCATTTTTCTCATAGACTTTTCGAAAATAATTTATATCAAGATGATTACGCCACGGACAAAGCCAACTGGAGTCGTGACGAATCATGATGACACACACAAACTTTTGGGACAATAAAATAATTTCTAAGATGAAAAACGAAACAAAAAGTCTTGTATCATGCTGTTTTCTACTTCTTCCCAATTATATATTATATGACGATATTGTGTTTGTTGTCATGATTTGTCACGACCTGAGTTGACTTTGGCCGCGGCGTAATCGTCTTGATATAAATTATTTTCGAAAAGTCTATGAGAAAAATGAATGGGGAAAAGACTTCCGGAACAGGGGCGGTGACGTCACTGCGCAGCTCTATACAGCCTCTGCCATGATGGCTGCAAAAGTCTAATACCTTCACTGGGAAACAAAGGGATGTCCCTCCAGGGGTGGCCAACCCGTGGCTCGCGAGCCGCATGCGGCTCTTCAGCTGGTTACATGTGGCTCTTAAGGGGCTTCCACATAAAACCATCAAAAACCTTTTTTTTTATACCAGGGCCCACCATTTATTCAGAATTTGAGCCATGGACTACCATTTGATGACATTTTAGCTCCACAGACCCCAAAGCTAAAGATTTTGTTTACTTTTGACAACAATTCCAGGCTGGATTTCAGAGAAAACAAAACAGTCCAACATACAGATCAAAATGACCATTAATCTTCTACATTCTCTAGTTGTGTAGACTTGGGGTAATTCACATGATGAATATTTTAACTCTTGAGAGCGTAAACATGAAACCAAATGGACCCGCAAGGGTCCATTTGGTTTCATGTTTACGCTCTCAAAGAGTTACATCTGGCTAACCAACTTTCCATCATTTAGCCTGGGGACCACATGGAATCCTCTTTGATGTGGCTCTTTGCAGTAACACAATGAAAAACGTGGCTCTTAGTCTGTGACCGGTTGGCCACCCTATGGACTCTAGTGGTTAAAATGTTGGACATTCACAGCAGAACCTGAGTTTGAATCCCACGTCTCTGTTTTCTCAAAGTAAAAGACCCCTACTTTACAAAACAATTCATATACATTACACCAAATCCATCTTTGAATGGTATGAAGTGTGTGCGTGTGCGTGCGTGCGTGCGTGCGTGCGTGTGTGTGTGCGCGTGCGCGCGTGTGTGTGTGCGCGCGTGCGTCCACTCATTTTCATGGTAGAGTGAGTATAATACATCATTGTTCTTAGCCAATGATCAAGATCAATACTGGTTCCATTCTGTGTTGTGATTGGTTGTGTGTGCAGCTCACCCACCTACAGTTACCTTAGTTACCTCTGTAATAAAGAGCATGTAGAGTACCTTGTAAATAATATATGGTTATATTATATTATATACATGGACTGATCCTATCCCTGACTGCCCCTGGCTTTGTCACCCCCTCATACTGTATTTATGATTATTACTGCATTATAGAAGATTTGCAAAAACACAACTGTGTGATCGGCTCAAGAGCTGTTGATATATGCTCTGTCTGTACAAAAATAAGTACTCAATTTAACTACCTGATATTACATATACATATTACTCCTGTTTTATCTTCTCTGCACTGGTTACCATTGAAACAGAGAGTGGATTTCAAAGTGCTTCTTACTGTTTTTAAATCCCTCAATGACTTGGCCCCTTCTTATGTCTCTGACATGCTTGAACCTTATGCGCCCTCCAGGACACTCAGGTCATCTGACAAAGGGCTCCTCAGTATTAAAAGGATTCATTCTAAATATGGTCATGGTGCTTTTAGTCACTATGGTCCTTCATTATGGAATTCCTTACCAGCTGAATTAAGATCTGCAGCCTCGCTCTCTGTATTCAAAAGCAGACTGAAAACATATCTATTTTCACTAGCTTTTAGTTAGATGTGAAAAGCGTTTATTTTTATTTTTTTATTATTTATTTTTATCTCTATCGTATTTAATCGTGTACTATGTACCGGTATATTCATTGACCTTTTGTATTCTTTATCTGTTCTGTAATTCTGTCAGCACATTGGGTCCTTGCTTGTCGAGTGAAATGTGATATACAAATAAACTTGACTTGACTGATACATTTAGATTACAATATCGTCATTTTACATGAGACTAGAGAGATGAAACTGGCATTGACTGACATTGTTTAACCGTAGGTTTTGCATAGCAAACAATGGTTAAATTAGTTCAATTGGAATTCATTTAGTCTGATTAATTCTGTTAGTCTGTCTGACTCATATCAGTGGATGTAATTCGCGTTAAGGTTGGTGAACATGTGCTGCTCCGGCGCGTGTGGTTATGTTTTGGGTAATGATGATTTAATGATGGGAATAGTATTGTTCAGAGTCGGACTAATGGGAGAACCATTGACATGTTATGCTATAGTTCTTCTATAACAATGCTTCTTGTTGTCTTCTGTTTCTTCTCTTCTCCATATACTGTATGTCACATCACTGGACTCATCTGAAAGATTAGACATCCGTAAATGCAATGACCAAATGAATATCTTCTCCTAATTATATTTCATCCATATTTATTCAACGTATATCTTGTTTACTCACGCGTGTGTTCCTTGCACAGTAAGTTCGATATTTTCATATGTTGCATCACTGGACTCAGCTGTAAACCCATCTGAAAGAAAGAAACACATACATAGTGGTATGTGGATTGAATTACACATACCAGATTATATGATCTAATAGCTCATTCTTTGACAGTATGCAGGTGAAGTACAGTATTTGCTACTGTACCATTTCTGGTCCCTTGAGAGCCTCTGATTGTTTCATAGACGGCAGCATCACCTAATGGTAAAGGAAGATACAGACAGACATGATCAGGGTCTTCCCTGTTAATGTTGGTTGAAACTAATTATAATGTGAACATTCCATCTATTGTCTTGAAACAGATTCAAGTAGAACACGTTAAACATGCAATATGATGATTTTTATGTACATAAGTACAGTGATGGATTTATGATTGGTTGAAAGTCTGACCATGCTGAAGTGAGGAGTACAGATCATCTGGACGACTTCTCTGATTGGCCACCTGCTCTGAGTCCTGATTGGTTCCTTGGCACTTGACACATCTATTCCAAGATAAATATAACAGTTTAAAGCAATAAACAAGAGTGCGTGCGCGCACACACACACACACGCACACGCACACACACACACACACACACGGGTGGTCAATGGGGGACGGACCTACTACGTTGTAAAACCAGAAAACTGTACCTACCTGTCCGAACATGCTCCTGTAATAAAAAAGTATACAATCGGTTATATTGAATCCACTAGAACATACATGTCCTCTCATAATATACTGAGGCCATAGTTTTAATATTTTTAGATGCAATGCACATTGGATTGGTTCTCACCAATGAATGTTCTGTATCGATACAGCAGGAGCAGAAGGATAGTCAGTAGAACCACAGCAACAAGTCCTACAATCATTCCCACTACATATGGGGAAATCTGATCTGCAGGTCCAGATACTGAAGATCCAGGCATTAGGAGATGATTGAAAATAGGATTTGAATGGAAGAACATCAACATTTATAGTGTGATGCTTCAGACAATAGTGGAGTAACTGTTATTATTGAGACCATAGCCATGTCTGTTATTTGTAGTTGTTTACAAAAGAGCAACATGTAAGACAGCATAGGGATCAAGGTAGATTGATGTCCAATGTGTTTTGGTGTGGGATTCTCATTTTAAAGAATCAGACCAATTCATTGTAACTAAATGAAATTAAATCGTAGCATACAAAATGGATCTGTGCGGATAGATTTAACGCTTATTTCGTAGACTAAAATCAACTTTCTACTTCCCTAGTTAAATTTTGTCTGTATAGCCTACTCACCTATTGTGTCTACAGTGACATCATCACTGTATTGTGTGTAGTAAACAGGTTGTCCTCTCCCTCCTCTGCACCTGTACACTCCTCCTTCAGACACTCTGATTGGTCCATCAGAGTGTTGAGCATCATCTTGTGTGGTCAGTGATTGGTCATGTTGGTACCAGTAGTATTTCCATCCAGATGACTCCTCTACAGAGCAGCTCAGTGTAACACTGCCCCCTACTGGTATCTCTGTTTGGTTGGCTTTCAGTGTGGCCTTTGGTTGATCTGCTGTTCAGATTAGGAAAAACACTTAATATAGAAACGGTGGTGGATCAGCTGATCCATCGGATAATTTTACCTTTAAAACTCATAATTTTACCTTTAAAACTCATAAGTGTAGGATTGCTGAATTTGGACAATAGTTGGTCTTGCTTGCGTCGACCAGTACACCTGTATTGACCGCTGGGATTGTTCTCAGAAGGACCTATTACATATTCATGGTTTTCACTGTAAGTATTGATATTATCATTGCCCTTCCACCATGAGTACTCCCAGTCAGAGGCAGGTCCTTCCTGTATGCTACAGCTCAGAGTAACAGTCTCTCCAATGAAATGATTGGTTGATCTGGAGAAGTAACACACAGTTGAGTGATAATTATTTATTGATTCATCCCTTAACTAACATTAGAATGGTTAATAGCAGCCACTAGACCGACAACAACAACCTTCTACTCTAACCTAAACATTGGACCAAATTACGGGAGCAGGGCAGTGGTAGTCCTACATTGTCTGTTGTTTTGGTGTGTCAGTGTGTGCATCCACTGAGCAGCACCTCACTCACAGGAGCTTGTTTCTAGCATGTAGATGTTTTTACCGCATGTAACAGGGGGAGACTCCACAAAGAAAATTCCACACTCAATATATCATTTTAACCACTGAGTATTAACTCAGAGTAATCTCTGATATCAGTGGTTAAAATGATATATTGAATGTGGCATTTTCATTCCACACAATATACTCAATAATTATTGTCCTTTTTCCCTTCTTTGTTCTCATTTTTTATTGTTCATTCTTTTGATAAATCTAAATAAATGTGTTATTTACTGATAGTCAATTACAAGCTCATTGTGCACACTTTTATGATAAGATAAATTCAGTTTGAGTATAACTCACCTTTGACAGCCACATGAACTGAGATACTTTGTTCTGTGTAGTTTATGCCTGATGTGGTTCCTGTTCGTCCTTGACAGTGGTAGCTTCTGCTCACAGTGGGACTGAATGTGTAGGACCCAGAATATGACAGGAACACTGTCTTGTTGCCGTTGAACCAGTAGAAGGTGAAGTCCCATGAATAACTGCTGTTTTCCACAGAACAGGTGAGAGTCACACTGTCTGGTGACAGAACACTTGTTCTGCTTACTTTGAGTGTAGCCTTTATTTCTGTTAATTATGACAAAGTATAAAAAATCTGTAACTATTGAAACTCGGTAATATTTCTTTGAGCACACACACACACACACACACACACACACACACACACACACACACACACACACACACACACACACACACACACACACACACACACACACACACACACACACACTCACCTTGACTGTGTCCATGGGAGAGGAAGATACTCAGCACTGAAAGATATTTGATGAGAAAATATCAAGATGAGAAATGGTCTGCATTGTAATAATTTCTAAATAACAATAAATGCAATTTTAAATACCCATATATACGCCTAAATAAACCCATTCAAACTCAACCAGATTTAAATTCTTATCGGGTGCAGAAGGGTGGACTTTTTCAACCCGATCAAGATAACAATAGGATAGTATACGCCTTAACCCAATTAGAATCTGATCATGTTCTTTCTGAGGAATCAAATCGTTGGGCTATTTTCTTTTGCTTTCTCCTTGTTTGGCGTGCAGATTAGACCACTTATACCTACAAAACATGCCTGTAGTCAATTGAGCATTACATGATGCGCCACGCATTTAATTGAAACAATACTGGGCGCGGTTTGTTCTGTACAGAGCCTTTTAGTGGGAGAGTTAGGATATTGGTGTACCCGGAAGCAGAGGCCGGAAGCAGAGCGGAGCAGCCAGTTCACGGGACTATACAGAGCCTCTTTGAGTCCTCCCTGAGCATAACGCTTATAATAAGTCTATGATAACCCTCACTACTCCTGCAGTCTCGCGAGACGTATACATATCACGAGAATTTGTTGGTCCCTATTAAATCCCATTCATTTCATCGACTTCCGGCTTGAGAGTGGACTCACAGGGCCCCTCCATGCTCCTCCAGTAACGGCTGCGCCCTGGCGCATAGGAGTGAATGGGAATATCCTAACTCTCCCACTAGAAGGCTCTGGTTCTGTATTAATATAAATGCCCCTCCTGCACAAAAGTCAACACTGAATTTGACAGAAATGAACGCAATAAAACGGGAAATAAGTTACAGACAGACAGCACAATTGTTCTTGCACATAGAGTAAGACCAAAAGTTACGCAAACTCCCTACAACAGTTCTTCCTGACTGAAACCTCCCCTGAGATCGATTTGGTATGTGTTTATCTGTGTTTTTACATGATGTCGATCAGTAATTCTATTTCGCCATGAAGTAAAAATAAAAGTTGCATTGTAGGCTATGTGCGTGCGCAAGCACGCGCGCGCACACACACACACACACACACACACACACACACACACACACACACACACACACACACACACACACACACACACACACTATTGCCAACATTCTCCTGTGGCACTGAGATAACTAATGGGCCCGCGGACGTGAGAAGTCAGTAGCCTACCATGTCACTTTTTGGCCTACTCCCTGCTCTCCAATGCCTCTGTGACCACATTTTACTTTGGAAGAAATAATACCACTTTTATTGGCTGAAGAAAGGGCATATCCAATAATAGGCCAATATGATAATGGCCATGGTGTCATGTTCGTGGCACAATTCAGTACGACTACATTACAGTACCAGTACAGTATAGACCTGCGCAGTAGCGTCACTGCCCCTGTTCCAGAAATGGATTCCCCATTCATTTTTCTCATAGACTTTTCGAAAATAATTCATATAAAGATGATTACGCCGCGGACAAAGCCAACTCGAGTCGTGACGAATCATGATGACACACACAAACTTTTGGGACAATCAAATCATTTCTAAGATGAAAAACGAAACAAAAAGTCTTGTATCCTGCCGTTTTCTACTTCTTCCTAATTATATATTATATGACGATATTGTGTTTGTTGTCATGATTTGTCACGACCCGAGTTGGCTTTGGCCGCGGCGCAATCGTGTTTTTATTAACCATTTTCGAAAAGTCTATGAGGAAAATAAGGAATCCACTAGTGGAACAGGGCTGGTGACGTCACTGCGCAGGTCTATAGGGTCACAGTACAGTACAGGACCAGTACAGTACAGCACTGTTCAGGTGGGTCTGATTTACACACAGCTAACCGGATTAAAAGTGGGCATATGTAAACACCTGATCCGATTGATCTTGAAACATGTGAAACACTTGATCCAAAACTTTCAATCGGGTACATTTTAAGATTGACTGGTGGCTGGCATGTAAACTTGGTATTGTCAACGACAAATAAAAAAAAGTAGTAATTTGTCCATTCTGTTAATTCTATAATAAGGTTAACACCTAGTGAAGTAGGAAATAGGCTTCAAATATGCAGCAAATATACAAAGTAAGTAGCCCATATTCTCTATATATCCTCTGGTTTAGCATAGGCTATTGATACACACACACACACACACACACACACACACACACACACACACACACACACACACACACACACACACACACACACACACACACACACTAACATTGATAAGTCAATAAAGTCATCAGACCTAATATGTATATACTCACAGAGGAGCACACAGGGCAAGGTGCTCTCCATCTTGTCCTGTGATGAACAATGACAAAATGTTTATACAGTACTTCCTATTCTAGTGTTGTAATACTATGGTGGGAAAATGGTTCCTCTGTTCACATGAGGAAACGTCTCTGTGAACTCATTTTGTAATGGCCGTTGTTTGTTCTAAAATACATTAGGTAATAAGGGATAACACCCGACGAACCGGTGATTTGTTTCCTAATAACTAGCCTCGACACCCAGGCTTTCATTTTCGTTCGCGTTGCGCGAAAACGGAAAGCCTGGACTAACTTGTTACACGAAGTGGCCTTGAGGGGGGGGTCAACCTTCCGGGGTGGGCGTCGCTCTAAATGATGTGACGTAGAACAGCAGTGGACGGGCGCGGGAGGGGCCGGGGATGACGACACGTTCGTGAGATCAAATCAGATCAGCTCGATCTGCCGTGTGGATCCCACGGCACCCCGCCCCCCCAAGGCCAAAATCATTGCGGGCTAGACCAGGCTACCTAATAACTGACTGAGGCTTATAGTGTTTTTCAACCAGTGGTCCTTGAGAGGGCTTGAGTGGTCCTCAGGTTAAATGTTGGTAAGTTGGTTAACCAGATGTAACACATTAGAATTGACATCATCTTTAGAATCTTTAGAATGATATTTGTCATGATGCAGAGAGTACTGTAGTGTAAAGCAGCAGAATAGTAACAGACAGCTAACATAGAAATTAGGGGGAAGCTTTTCAATTAACATTAACATATGAAAAGTAGTTGAAAACAGATATAGTGAAATATTAGTTGGCAGGCAATAGGGTAGAACATTTCTTTCAACACCTACATTCTGCTGGGACAGAAACAAGTGTGTGCGTTGAGTTTGTGCAGTGAGTGTGATGCTGTTTGTTGATCGGGCATGTTGTCAACAATAAGCTGTCGTTGGTTTAGGCCATGTTGTTGTTGGAGAGAGAGAGAGAGAGAGTGAGTGACTGACTGACTGACTGACTGACTGACTGACTGACTGACTGACTGTTCGAATTGTGATATGTGCTACAAACAACTGTATGAAGAAACTAAAAGGTAGAGATACAGCTATAGTAATATGGTATCCATGCTGTTGGGTGACAGTTCTAGTCTGCTGTGGTTTTCAGTGTAGTGACAACAGCAGTGTGATGTACAGTAGCAGACACTTGGCAGCTCATTATATTATAGTAGTAGTCTCTGATGTCATGTGATGGTAAAAGTTATGCTAGAATATATTTGCTTGTGTTTGTATCCTTTTGAAATCATTTTTCAATAAACAAACAAAGCATCCAAAATGTGAATATAAAGCTAAATTAATCTCAAATGATACAGATGCTCATCCAGTTAATAAAGTATTCAGATCTCACATTTACTCATTTAAAATGTTGTCAACTGAAGAGCCTGTCTGGTGATGTTGTCTTTTACCTGCCCTCATTTACTCCCGTTGTAACTTTTCACCTGCAATCCTCTCTTTGTCCATCTGATGGTGCTGTTGTCCTGCCAGAGCTTTATGGTTTCTGCACTGAGCTCACAGTGTCAAAACCTTCTGCAAATATTCAATTAATTCAGCCAAAACTTAAATCAATCCATAAGGGGCGTGACTAGCACTACAATCCTTGTGAACTTCAGGAGTCAGGTTAACTCAGGGGTCAGCAACCTGCGGCTCTAGAACACAGCCCTAGTGGCTCAGTGGCTGTAGCATTATTACATACACACTGGGGTGATCCGCACCAAAATAATATAAACGAAATGTTTATATTATTTTGGTGCGGTCACCCAAAACGCGTTGCGCTGTCTGACAGTTGCCAGTTAAAGTAGCATTTGGCCATGTCAAAAAAAAATAAACAGCAGTTATCAGAGGTGGAGCTGAACCACCCATTTTCAAAGGTTTTCAGTTTACTATGTCATTAATATACAGTACCTTAGAGATGTTGGGTGGACTAGAAATGGAGTTCTGTAAAACTCCTTTATTTTGGTTTTTTTTAAACTCCATTTCTGAAGAAAGGTTGTGTTAATGATTTTTCTTTGAGGACCTTTTTTTCTGAGAGTGTGCAAATGGAACCAAATGGACCCGCCAGGGTCCATTTGGTTCACATTTGCACACTCTCAGGAAAAAAATAATAAAATGCGGCTCTAGACAGATTTTGAATTTAATTTTGGGTCGAAAATGGCTCTTTCAACATCTTGGGTTGCCGACCCCTGGAGTCAGGTTAACTCTTATTGGAGGGATCATCTGAAGTTGACAGACACAGAAAAGAACTAGACTGACAGACTAGAATACAAATCTTTATTTAACCATGAAGACTTTATTTTTACAAGTGAGACTGAGACCGTAATTATGTCCCAGCAACAATAACATCATTTTTCAACAATTAGGCTGCATGAAAGAGTACTAAAAATATAAATAACAACATTTGGCCTACAGGGTTTAAAAACTATTATTATGGATTTCAACTTTATGTACTGTAACAAATCTAAAGCTGTTCATTCAATGTCTGCAATGCAATGAAATAAGAAATAAATATGTTACAAATTCTAACTGAAAGGTAGTAGTAGCTACTGTAAAACAATCCTTTATTTACAACTACAGTTTATACAGAGAGTGCGAGAAATAATGTACGCTAACCTTTTAGAATCCTAGAAACTACTATAGAGAATCCTAACCAGTGCTTCTACAGAATTAGAGGAAAACGGTTAATGCTAATGAGTTAACATACATGCCAATATTATCAATTCACCAATCAATAGTTCTTCTGCTCCACACAGTGACAGTACTAATATAAATGTAGGGCCTTTCTGGGTAGACCACCAACAAAAAACAAAAACACGCAAATAAGCAAAACTACAGCTGCACTACAATAAAATACAATGTCCCTGCCTATTGCGTTTCTGTTTTCTCCAAATAGAAAAAAAACATATGAATTCATTCATATCCAATTCATATACTTGTTGATTTCAGCGACCAGCATCAACAAATGAGTTTCATAGTACCACATGTATATAACACTGCACAGTATGTATAATGAGCAGAACAAAAATCATTGCTGGTTACATTTTATGCTTCTGTTCTTGGTTGGGGTGGCTCATGCATAAAGTTTACAACCTACTAATCACATCTACAGTTGGTTTTATGAGTTACTTCTGTAATGAAGATCTAACAGACCATGTACCTTGTCAAAATATTTCTTGTAATCATTGAATGGGTTGTGGCAATTATAGATTGCGGAAAGAATCCACCCTGCCCCTGTCTGCCTGGTTCTGTCACCCCCTCATACTGTATTTATGATTATCACTGCATTATGGCAGATTCTACATTTACGTAAACAACAACAACTGTATGATCGGCTCAAGGGCTGTTGAAATGGGCTTTACCGTATGTATAACTGTACACAAATAAGAAACTAAATTAACTGTTTGATATACAACGTATTTAAACTATAATATCTCCTATTTCAACACGACCACAAAGCTGAAAGTCGCTGCTATAATTCTAATTCTGCTTCTGGTCGACTTTTGCGTCGTCTTCTCTTTGTGACGTTTTCCTGTCATCATCATTTACAATCCTGTAGCAGAACATCATAAGACTTTAAAAACTCTGACAGCATTAACTGTTAATATTGAATAAGATATCGCAGTCTGCCAACTTCACTCCTATGAGATTGAACAGATGGAATAAGATCTATAGCAGCATTATAACTCTGTATCTATAAAAGAAACACAACTAATCTTACCAGGTTGTAGCTTATTGGTTTGACCTGAGGATAAACTTCATCTTCTGTTTCCTCTGGAGCTGCTCATTCAGTGAATGTAAAGTAAAACACAGGAAATGTTAGGAGAAATTACAAGTAATGTATTAACATTTAAATCCACATTATGTTGATTGTTCAACTTTCTTTGTCTTTCTTTAACTATTTGAGGCCACCACTATATAGAGTATATGGCTTGTCAGGATTAATACAAGGTGATGTTTCAGATCGTAATATTGAGGAAGAAAAAAATCATATTGTAGATGATATATAATATAATTTTTCACCTACCTTTCTCCTTCTTCAACGCGGTTGTTTTTTGGGGTAACCTGGGCGTAGGTCACATCTGGTATATCTGCTGCTTCTACCGTAAAATGCATGCAAGCAGACACATTTATTTTACACAAGAAGTCTCAGGAGAGATAGTGAAATATGAATTGTGAATGTGAATGTGAATTATACATCATTATGTATAATTCACGTTATACAGGATGTACAACGAAACTTTGTTGACCTCTCTAGCATCCACAATACTAAAAACAATCTAAAACACATAATTTCAGCCCATCAGTCGCAGCTGGTGCTATTAAGAGGAATAATAGTGCTTCTTGCCCTTGTCCCTGATGTGGGGCAAGTAGCAACAGTGCAGCTCTCCACTATGGTTCAGCCTACCCCAGAGTGGGAGGTTCTATTATTATTCCTCTTTATTGTTCAGCGAACCCGAACAATCGATCAGCCGTTTTACTATCAGCCGCGACCAATGAGCAATCGGTGCCACCCTTAGGATCTCCATATACATGTATGGAGCTGACCTGTTCTGACACTATTTTGATCTGACTTCATCAAACACAATGTGTGTATGACGTGTGTTTCACCTACCGCTGGTCTTCTTTGCTTTGCGTCTGTTCTGGTGGTTAACCTGAGCATAAGTCACATCTGGTTCTGCTGCTGCTCCTACAACACAATCACACAAGACACAACACTCAGGGTTCATTTATCATAAACAATATTAGATGATAATATCGCTTGCAAAACTGCTGCTAACTTTGATCAACGAGAGCTGTTATTCTGATCATAGTTACCGATCCTAGGTAATATATATTCATGGATCTGCAAAAACTGTTCATAATCAGTGGACTTGTTGGATATTTTAAGCATTCTGTTTGTGTAAAGTTACTGTATATAACAAAATGTACCTGTGTCTCTAGTCTTCACTTCAGAATACAAAGAGCTCTCATGTGGATCAGCAGGTCTCTCTGTGGAGGAAACTCTCTGTTAGGAACTAATGATCATGTTTATCTGCACTTTCAGGGCTTGACACTAACACTTGCCTGCTTGCCCAGAGCAAGTAAAAAAAAATGGTGGGGCAAGTGAAGACTGCTACCTGGTTGCCCGATCGGGCAAGTGTGCAACTTAGTGCACTATAACACAACACAGGATAAATTTGTCTTGAAGGCAGTCATTGCACTCTGCCTCTGTGTCTTTCCCTGCTTTCTAGCTGTCCACAATTCCAGGCTGGATTTGGGAAACAAAACAGGCAAATGAACATACACATCAAAATGACCATTAATCTTCTACAGTGTAGATCTGGGCTAATTAAGATGATGAATTTTAACTCTTGAGAGTGTAAAAATGAAACCAAATGGACCCGCAAGGGTCCATTTGGTTTCATTTTTACGTTCTCAAGAGTTACATCTGGTTAACCAACTTAACTGGGGACCACCTGGAACCTGCGGGGCAAGTGACCATGACCTGAGGGCAAGTAGAACCTGACTTGCAATTGCCCGATGGGCAAGTGCCTCGGAGACCTTAGTGTCAACCCCTGCACTTTGCTGTAACTAGAACCATTGAATAGATGGATTGAAAAATACATATATCATTGTGTACTTGTTTGTATTACGTTCAGTTTCATGGAATGGCTATAGTCAGTAGGCAGTATGCAGCTGCATACTGCATGATTGTTTCCTCCTACGCTCTGTACTACTTTAACTACCGTATTTTCCGGACTATAAGGCACACTTAAAAGCCTTTAATTTTCTCAAAAATCCACAGTGCGCCTTATAATCCAGTGCGCCTTATATATGGATTGTTTGACTGCAGTAACTTCTATTCTATGTTAACTGTAGTAGCTTCTATTCTCTGCACTTTATAATCCAGTGCGCCTTATATATGAAAACAGTTTTAAGAGGTGCGCCTTATAATCCGGTGCGCTTTATAGTGCGGAAAATACGGTACTTGTGTGTTGCAGTTATCTTTTAGCCCATTCAAAATAGCATATCTGTAACATTAGAGCTGGATGTGATGGATAGTTAGTGTACTTTATGTTCATAGACTGACTTAGACACAGTTTATGGTGTTATTTCCTCTTGTACACACAGGCACCCACGCATACACACAATGTACTGGTGTCTGTGTTTAAACAAACCACTGCTATACACTCCATAATCTACACCTTAATTATAGTTTATATTACTGTAATGTCAGATAGTGTTATTATTTGCTCACCCTTCCTTCTCTTGCCCATATTATCTTTGAATTCAATCTGTGAATATGTCACATCGCTGGACTCAGCTGCAGGCTCGTCTGAAAGATTAAACCATAGACATCCATACGTAAATTCAATGACCAAATCAAATCATTTACTAATTATAGTTCGTATTTATTTCTCTTGCTTGCTCACCGTGTTTCTTGCCCATATATTTAAGCTCAATCTTTGAATATGTTGCATCACTGGACTCTGCTGCAGATCCGTCTGAAATGAAGATAAAATATTGTTGTTGTTTTTTTCATGTATAAATGACAAAGAATTGTGATTGGTTGAAAGGCTGACCTTGTTGAAGTGAGGAGTGTCCGTCATATGGAGGTCTTCTCTGATTGGTCACCTGGTCTGAGTCTTGATTGGTTCCCTGGATCTTGGCAGATCTATTACAAGACAAATATTTTTAGCAGTATAAAGCAGTAAGCACACACACACGCACACACGCACACGCACACGCACACACACTCACACACACACACACACACACACACACACACACACACACACACACACAAAGGGTCAAATACCTGTCCAAAAATGGTCCTGTAACAAAAAAGATACAAATATGTTAAATATTGTTTTACAGTAATACAAGCCAGACGTATACTGTTCACTATCATAACATACTGAATTTAAACATGCATTCTGCGTGTCAATGGTTCTCACCTTTAGCTGTTCTGTATCGATACAACAGGAGCAGAAGGATAGTCAGTAGAATCACAACAACAAGCCCTACAATCGTTGCCACTACATGTGGAGAAATCTGATCAGCAGGTCCAGACACTGAAGATCCAGACACTAGGAGAGCATTGAAAATAGGATTTGAAACAATAACATTTAAACGCATGGTATATAGTGTGAGACCTAAAACAATAGTGGATTAACTAATTCGTCATACATTTGTGAAATCACAGTCATGTGAAGTGCTTTTAGTTTTAAAGGATTATATATATATTTTGTATGAGACTTTTCTCCACCTATGCAACATTATCACAAAGAATGTCGCATGTAAATGCCTTTTTATTTAGCATATTGTTTAAATTGCTGTCAGCCTACTCACATGTGACTTCCATCCAGCTCTGTGGTGATTCTCCTCCAGAATATTTACACTTGTAGAAGCCCTGATCAGGCTTAGATACAGCAGGTATGATCATCTCTCCGTTGGTTTCATTCAGGACCAGTTCATCATTTCTATAAAAGTCCACGTTGGAAAGTGAAGAGTCTGTTCTGTGTTTGCAGCTTAGAGTCACAGACTGTCCCTCAGTCACAGGATGGACAGGACTCACCAGGATGACTGAACCATCTGGAAAACAGTTACCAAGTTGAAAAGAAAGAAAAAATACGCTGAGCAAATACAAAAACATCCTAATAATCAGCTGGAAAACAGTTAACCAGTTAAAAGGAAAGAATGGAAAATGATCACCACAGTAGGCCTACTGAACAATGGGACTCACTATGTACTGTGATGTTGACAGCATTACTGTACTCTCCCATTCCAGACTCACACCAATACACTCCACTTCTGCTTGCATAAGGGCCAACATTGCATGTATTTCCACTCATTGAACAGCGTAACACAGATCCTCGTCTAGTGAACCTCTTCACTCTCCATTGGGTAGAGTTTCCCTCACAGCTCAGTGAAACAGACTCAGAGGTGAAGTGTTGAGTTCTGTTAGAACTCACTGTGAGAGAAGCTGAAGAATGAAGATCTAAAACACAACACAGGATCAGAGGTCAGGGTCAAAGGTCATACAAAGAGCAATGTTAACTATGTTACCTAATTACTATTTCAGATAACATGAAGCAAATGCAAAATAAAGCACATAATTCGGTCACTGGATCTGTGAGTTGTTAAGGAAACAACCAAGAGGAATTATGAGTCCCACTCACCACCAGACCACACAAACTGAGGTTGACTGTCCTCAGTGTAATAAACTGGGTCTCCTCTCCCAGCTTTACACACATATCCTCCTGTGCCTGTTGTAGCACCATGAATGATGTAGGATCCATTTACAGTCCCATTAGATAAGAGTTCAGCAGTGTAGGAGTTGTATGATGGTGTAGGAACAGCTCTGTACCAGTAGAACATCCAGCCTGCAGGAGATTCTTTAACATCACAGCTCAGAGTCACTGAGGCTCCAGGACTCAACCATTGAGGAGACACACTCAGAACAGCCTGGGGTTTGGCTGTTGGAAAGAGCATTTCTCTGGATTAAATCAGTGTTTATTGTTTGAGAAAGGACCTGTACACTACACTGGAATGTTGCAAGTTATTGATGGAAAATATTTTGAGGCTGCACAAAAATAGTTTTCTGAAAGTTCCTACTCCAATTCACAATGTTCCAACATTTTCAGTGTTCTATATGAATTACATGTTACCTGACACAGTCAATTTAACAGCCTCACTCCACCCTGTAGATGAATGCAGGCCGTCTCTGGGACGACCTTTACACCTGTAGTCTCCACTGTGAGACATGAAAACCTTGCTGATTCTGAATTCAGCTTGGTTCCCTGATCTGTACCAATGTGAACTTGTTTTGCTCCATTCATAGTTCCACTCGGTGTCACCTCTCTCCTGTATCTCACACTTCAGAGTGATGGTCTCTCCACTGAATATGGGAGACCAACTGGGCTGCAGTGTGACAACAGACTTGCCCACTGTTAACATGGAGAGGTCCAAATTAGCACACAAAGAGAGATCTATCTGGATAGATTAGATGCTTGAAACCTCTAGTGACACATTTCTACCTTCCTCATTAAATTAGTCATCTACTTACCGATTTTGTCTATGGTGACTGAATCACTGTATTGAGTATTGTAAACTGCTGACTGTCCTCTCCCTCCTATGCACCTGTACACTCCTCCTTCGGACACACTGATTGGTCCATCAGAGTGTTGAGCATCATCTTGTGTGGTCAGTGATTGGTCATGTTGGTACCAGTAGTATTTCCATCCAGATGACTCCTCTACAGAGCAGCTCAGTGTAACACTGCCCCCTACTGGTATCTCTGTTTGGTTGGCTTTCATTGTGGCCTTTGGTTGAGCTGCTGTTCAGATTAGAAAGAAAACATATTTTTAATGTTAATTTTAATTGTATGCTGTAAATTACATCAAAAGTAAGCTGCTACTAATGTTATAATTACAACATACAAGTACTAGTGATCATCAATTCAAGCAACAGCTTGGTGTGATTGATGTGAGCTCAACAAAGTAAAAAAAAAACAAAGCTGAGTATACAACACATACCGTTAAAAGTCATAGTGATGGGATTGCTGAATTTGGACAATTGTTGGTCTTGTCTGCGACCTCTGCACTTGTATTTACCACTGGGATAGTTCTCAGAAGAACCTATTACATATTCACGTCGTCCACTGTAAAAATTGATTTGTCTTTTGTTGTCCTTCCACCATGAGTACTCCCAGTCAGAGGCAGGTCCTTCCTGTATGCTACAGCTCAGAGTAACATTCTCTCCAATGAAATGATCAGTCCAGTCAGGGTGTTTGATGATGACAGGCACTGGTTGATCTGGAGAAGTAAAGCACAGTTGATAAATACTTAATTACGTCATTAATTCATTAACTAGAATGGTTAATAGGAGTCAAAAGTGTGAAGTGAAGAAATCAGCACTTTGATGAATTAAGGTAAGGATGCAAATTGTGATTGCGGATGAGATGATGTATGAATGATGTATGAATGTATGTGCAATGATAAGATCACCTCTCACTTAACACAGATGTGACTTTCTTATTCACTGCGAAGTTAAGCTATAAATACATGTCTTAATAATTGTACAACTAAAAGCTGGAATTGTATAATTCCAGCAGTAAAATAGATCAAATATCTCTGAACAAATTACAGACACATGAATACAATTTGAATATAACTCACCAGTGACAGTGATAGCAACTGAGTTACTGTATAGTGTGTATGGGTATGATGGGTCTCCTCTCCATCCTACACACTCCCACTGACTTCCACTCTCTGAGACAGAGGGACTGAATGTGATGGTTGACTGATCTGTAACCTTCAGTGGGTTTTTGTCTCTGTACCAGACGATGTTCCAAGGTCTATAGTCGTCCACAGTACAGGTGAGAGTCACACTGTATGATGCCAGAACACTTGTTCTGTCTGCACTGAGTGTAGGCTGTGGGTTAGCTGTTATTTATGACAAAGTAATTGAAAAGTGTGTAAATAATATTTCTTTGAATGATTAGAAAAAGGTAATATTGCATCAAGAAAATAAAAAGTACTGCTAATAGTACAAGATAAATATACAAATGCTGATAAACACCTTGTGCAATTTATGATGAGCGATCAACACAGTGAGTTAATGAAAGCTGTTATATGAAAACACAGCAGAAAATAATCATCAACGCTCTACTGAGTATAACATACCTTTAAAAGTCATGGTGATGGGATTGCTGAATTTAGACAATTGGTGGTCATTCTTGCGTCGACCAGTACACTTGTATTGACCACTGGGATTGTTCTCAGAAGAACGTATTGCATATTCACGTTGGTCACTGTAAGTATTGATATTGTCATCGCCCTTCCACCATGAGTACTCCCAGTCAGAGGCAGATCCTTCCTGTATGCTACAGCTCAGAGTAACATTCTCTCCAATGAAATGATCAGTCCAGGCAGGGTGTTTGCTGATGACAGGCACTGGTTGATCTGAAAAAGTAACACACAGTTGATAAATACTTCATTAATTCATTCATTAACTATTAAAATGGTTAATGGGAGTCATTAGTGTTTCTAACATTTACAGTACAGAATCTACTGTAGACTCCATCCAAGAAAAAAAAAATCAGCACCATTGACGAATTAAGGTGAGGACGCACATTTTGATTGTGAATAAGATGATGTATGATAATGTGCAATGATATCGCCTCTCACTTTATCCAGGTGTGACTTTCTTTTTCACTGTTTAGTTTTGTGTTTAAATGCACAACTAAATGCTGGAATTGTACAATAAGTAAAATGGATCAAATATCTCTGAACAAATTGCAGACACATGAATACAATTTGAATATAACTCACCAGTGACAGTGATAGCAACTGAGTTACTGTATAGTGTGTATGGGTATGATGCGAATCGTCTCCATCCTACACACTGGTACCTTCCACTCTGTGAGACAGAGGGACTGAATGTGTAGGTTGACTGATAAGTTTCATCCACTGGATACTGTTGATCATGCTCTCTGTACCAGGTGATTTTCCAAGGTCTATAGTCGTCCACAGTACAGGTGAGAGTGACACTGTATGATGCCAGAACACTTGTTCTGTCTGCTCTGAGTGTAGGCTGTGGTTTAGCTGTTATTTATGACAAAGTAATTGAAAAATGTGTAAATAATATTTCTTTGAATGATTAGAAAAAGGTAATATTGCATCAAGTAAATAAAAAAGTACTGCTAATAGTACAAGACAAATATACAAATGCTGATAAACACCTTGTGCAATTTATGATGAGTGATCAACACCGTGTGGTAATGAAAGCTGTTATATGAAAACACAGCAGAAAATAATCATCAACGCTCTACTGAGTATAACATACCTTCAAAAGTCATAGTGATGGGATTGCTGACTTTAGACAATTGTTGGTCTTGCTTGCGTCGGCCTCTACACCTGTATTCACCACTGGGATAGTTCTCAGAAGGACCTATTACGTAATCACGTTGGTCACTGTAAGTATTGACATTGTCCTTCCACCATGAATACTTCCAGTCAGAGGCAGGTCCATTGATTGTACACTTGAGAGTAACAGACTCTCCAAGGAAATAGTGAGTCCAGTCAGGGTGTTTGCTGATGACAGGAACTGGTTGATCTGGAGAAGTAACACACAGTTGAGAAATACTTCATTAATACATTCATTAACTATTAGAATGGTTAATAGGAGTCATTAGTGTTTCTAACATTTACAGTGCAGAATCTACTGTAACTCCATACAAGAAAAAAAAAATCAGCACCATTGACGAATTAAGGTGAGGACGCACATTTTGATTGTGAATAAGATGATGTATGATAATGTGCAATGATATTGCCTCTCACTTTATCCAGGTGTGACTTTCTTTTTCACTGTTTAGTTTTGTGTTTAATTGCACAACTAAATGCTGGAATTGTACAATAAGTAAAATAGATCAAATATCTCTGAATAAATTGCAGACACATGAATACAATTTGAATATAACTCACCAGTGACAGTGATGGCAACTGAGTTACTGTATTGTGTGTATGGGTATAATGGGTTTCCTCTCCATCCTACACACTGGTATCTTCCACTCTGTGAGACAGAGGGACTGAATTTGTAGGTTGGCTGATCTGTCTCAGCCACTGGATTATGTTGATCATGCTGTCTGTACCAGGTGAATTTCCAAGGTCTATAGTCGCCCACAGTACAGGTGAGAGTCACACTGTTTGATGCCAGAACACTTTTTCTCTCTGCTCTGAGTGTAGGCTTTGGCTTAGCTGTTATTTATGACAAAGTAATTGAAAAATGTGTAAATAATATTTCTTTGAATGATTAGAAAAAGGTAATATTGCATCAAGAAAATAAAAAAGTACTCCTAATAGTACAAGATAAATATACAAATGCTGATAAACACCTTGTGCAATTTATGATGAGCGATCAACACAGTGAGGTAATGAAAGCTGTTATATGAAGAAACAGCAGAAAATAATCATCAACGCTCTACTGAGTATAACATACCTTTAAAAGTCATAGTGATGGGATTGCTGAATTTAGACAATTGTTGGTCTTTCTTGCGTCGACCAGTACACTTGTATTGACCACTGGGATAGTTCTCAGAAGGACGTATTGCATATTCACGTTGGTCACTGTAAGTATTGATATTGTCATCGCCCATCCACCATGAGTACTCCCAGTCAGAGTCATGTCCGCCATTGATTGTACACGTAAGAGTAACAGTCTCTCCAATGAAATGATCAGTCCAGTCAGGGTGTTTGCTGATGACAGGCACTGGTTGATCTGTAGAAGTAAAACACAGTTGATAAATACTTCATTACTTCATTAATTCATTAACTATTAGAATGGTTAATAGGAGTCATTAGTGTTTCTAACATTTACAGTACAGAATCTACTGTAGACTCCATACAAGAAAAAAAACAGCACCATTGACGAATTAAGGTGAGGACGCACATTTTGATTGTGAATAAGATGATGTATGATAATGTGCAATGATATTGCCTCTCACTTTATCCAGGTGTGACTTTCTTTTTCACTGTTTAGTTTTGTGTTTAATTGCACAACTAAATGCTGGAATTGTACAATAAGTAAAATAGATCAAATATCTCGGAACAAATTGCAGGCACATGAATACAATTTGAATATAACTCACCAGTGACAGTGATGGCAACTGAGTTACTGTATAGTGTGTATGGGTATGATGGGTATCCTCTCCATCCTACACACTGGTATCTTCCACTCTGTGAGACAGAGGGACTGAATGTGTAGGTTGACTGATCTGTCTCAGCCACTGGATTCTGTTGGTCATGCTCTCTGTACCAGGTGATTTTCCAAGGTCTATAGTCGCCCACAGTACAGGTGAGAGTCACACTGTATGATGCCAGAACACTTGTTCTGTCTGCTCTGAGTGTAGGCTGTGGTTTAGCTGTTATTTATGACAAAGTAATTGAATAGTGTGTGAATAATATTGCTTTGAATGCTTAGAAAAGGGTAATATTGCATCAAGAAAATAAAAAAGTACTGCTAATAAGTACAACATAAATATACAAATGCTGATTAACACCTTGTGCAATTTATGATGAGCGATCAACACAGTGTGGTAATGAAAGCTGTTATATGAAGAAACAGCAGAAAATAATCATCAACGCTCTACTGAGTATAACATACCTTTAAAAGTCATAGTGATGGGATTGCTGAATTTAGACAATTGTTGGTCTCTCTTGCGTCGACCAGTACACTTGTATTGACCACTGGGATAGTTCTCAGAAGAACGTATTGCATATTCGCGTTGGTCACTGTAAACATTGATATTGTCATCGCCCTTCCACCATGAGTACTCCCAGTCAGAGGCAGGTCCTTTCTGTATGCTACAGCTCAGAGTAACATTCTCTCCAATGAAATAGTCAGTCCAGTCAGGGTGTTTGCTGATGACAGGAACTGGTTGATCTGGAGAAGTAACACACAGTTGATAAATACTTAATTACTTCATTAATTCATTAACTATTAGAATGATTAATAGAAGTCATTAGTGTGTTTCTAACATTTACAGTAGATAATATACTGTAGACTCCACACAAGAAAAAATCAGCACCATTGACGAATTAAGGTGAGGACGCACATTTTGATTGTGAATAAGATGATGTATGATAATGTGCAATGATATTGCCTCTCACTTTATCCAGGTGTGACTTTCTTTTTCACTGTTTAGTTTTGTGTTTAATTGCACAACTAAATGCTGGAATTGTACAATAAGTAAAATGGATCAAATATCTCTCAAATTGCAGGCACATGAATACAATTTGAGTATAACTCACCAGTGACGCTGATAAGAACTGAGTTACTGTATAGTGTGTATGGGTATGATGGGTATCCTCTCCATCCTACACACTGGTATCTTCCACTCTGTGAGACAGAGGGACTGAATGTGTAGGTTGACTGATCTGTCTCAGCCACTGGATTCTGTTGGTCATGCTCTCTGTACCAGGTGATTTTCCAAGGTCTATAGTCGCTCACAGTACAGGTGAGAGTCACACTGTATGATGCCAGAACACTTGTTCTGTCTGCACTGAGTGTAGGCTGTGGTTTAGCTGTTATTTATGACAAAGTAATTGAATAGTGTGTGAATAATATTGCTTTGAGTGTAATATTGCATCAAGCAAATAAAAAAAGTACTGCTAATAAGTACAACATAAATATACAAATGCTGATTAACACCTTGTGCAATTTATGATGAGCGATCAACACAGTGTGGTAATTAAAGCTGTTATATGAAAACACAGCAGAAAATAATCATCAAAGCTCTATAAGTATGACATACCTTTAAAAGTCATAGTGATGAGATTGCTGAATTTAGACAATTGTTGGTCTTTCTTGCGTTGACCTCTGCACTTGTATTGACCACTGTGATAGTTTTTAGAAAGACCTATTACATATTCACGTTGGTCACTGTAAATATTGATATTGTCCTTCCACCATGAGTACTCCCAGTCAGAGGCAGATCCTTCCTGTATGCTACAGCTCAGAGTAACAGTCTCTCCAATGAAATGATCAGTCCAGTCAGGGTGTTTGCTGATGACAGGCACTGGTTGATCTGGAGAAGTAACACACAGTTGATAAATACTTCATTAATTCATTCATTAACTATTAGAATGGTTAATAGGAGTCATTAGTGTTTCTAACATTTACAGTACAGAATCTACTGTAGACTCCATCCAAGAAAAAAACAGCACCATTGACAAATTATGGTGAGGACGCAAATTTTGATTGTGAATAAGATGATGTATGATAATGTGCAATGATATCACCTCTCACTTTACCCAGGTGTGACTTTCTTTTTCACTTTTACAGTTTAAGCTAAATCTAAATACATGTTTTAATTGCACAACTAAAAACTGAAAGTGTACAATAAGTAAAATAGATCAAATATCTCTGAACAAATTGCAGGCACACGCATTAAGAGAATAATGTGTACATTCTGTATACAATTTGAATATAACTCACCAGTGACAGTGAGAACAACTGAGTTACTGGGTTGTGAGTATTGGTATGGTGTGTTGTTTCCTCTCCGTCCTTGACACCAGTAGCTTCCACTCTGTGAGACAGAGGGACTGAATGTGATGGTTGACTGATCTGTAACCTTCAGTTGATTGTTGTCTCTGTACCAGACGATGTTCCAAGGTCTATAGTCGTCCACAGTACAGGTGAGAGTCACACTGTATGATGCCAGAACACTTGTTCTGTCTGCACTGAGTGTAGGCTGTGGTTTAGCTGTTATTTATGACAAAGTAATTGAATAGTGTGTGAATAATATTGCTTTGAATGCTTAGAAAAGGGTAATATTGCATCAAAAAATAAAAAAGTACTGCTAATAGTACAAGATAAATATACAAATGCTGATAAACACCTTGTGCAATTTATGATGAGCGATCAACACAGTGAGGTAATGAAAGCTGTTATATGAAGACACAGCAGAAAATAATCATCAACGCTCTACTGAGTATAACATACCTTTAAAAGTCATAGTGATGGGATTGCTGAATTTAGACAATTGTTGGTCTTTCTTGCGTCGACCAGTACACTTGTATTGACCACTGGGATTGTTCTCAGAAGAACGTATTGCATATTCACGTTGGTCACTGTAAGTATTGATATTGTCATCGCCCATCCACCATGAGTACTCCCAGTCAGAGGCAGGTCCATGATAGATTGTACACTTGAGAGTAACAGTCTCTCCAATGAAATGATCAGTCCAGTCAGGGTGTTTGATGATGACAGGCACTGGTTGATCTGTAGAAGTAAAGCACAGTTGATAAATACTTAATTACTTCATTAATTCATTAACTATTAGAATGGTTAATAGGAGTCATTAGTGTGTTTCTAACATTTACAGTGCAGAATCTACTGTAACTCCATACAAGAAAAAAAAAATCAGCACCATTGACGAATTAAGGTGAGGACGCACATTTTGATTGTGAATAAGATGATGTATGATAATGTGCAATGATATCGCCTCTCACTTTATCCAGGTGTGACTTTCTTTTTCACTGTTTAGTTTTGTGTTTAATTGCACAACTAAATGCTGGAATTGTACAATAAGTAAAATGGATCAAATATCTCTGAACAAATTGCAGGCACATGAATACAATTTGAATATAACTCACCAGTGACGCTGATAAGAACTGAGTTACTGTATTGTGTGTATGGGTATGATGGGTATCCTCTCCATCCTACACACTGGTATCTTCCACTCTGTGAGACAGAGGGACTGAATGTGTAGGTTGGCTGATCTGTCTCAGCCACTGGATTCTGTTGATCATGCTCTCTGTACCAGGTGAATTTCCAAGCGCTATGTTCGCCCACAGTACAGGTGAGAGTCACACTGTATGATGCCAGAACACTTGTTCTGTCTGCACTGAGTGTAGGCTGTGGTTTAGCTGTTATTTATGACAAAGTAATTGAATAGTGTGTGAATAATATTGCTTTGAATGCTTAGAAAATGGTAATATTGCATCAAGAAAATAAAAAAGTACTGCTAATAGTACAAGACAAATATACAAATGCTGATAAACACCTTGTGCAATTTATGATGAGCTATCAACACAGTGAGGTAATGAAAGCTGTTATATGAAAACACAGCAGAAAATAATCATCAACGCTCTACTGAGTATAACATACCTTTAAAAGTCATAGTGATGGGATTGCTGAATTTAGACAATTGTTGGTCTTCTTTGCGTCGACCTCTACACCTGTATTCACCATTAGGATACCTTTCAGAAGAACCTATTATTACATATTCATGTTGTTCACTGTAAGTATTGATATTGTTATCGCCCTTCCACCATGAGTACTCCCAGTCAGAGTCAGAGTCATGTCCGCCATTGATTGTACACGTAAGAGTAACAGTCTCTCCAATGAAATGATCAGTCCAGTCAGGGTGTTTGCTGATGACAGGCACTGGTTGATCTGAAGAAGTAACACACAGTTGATAAATACTTCATTAATTCATTCATTAACTATTAGAATGGTTAATAGGAGTCAGGAGTGTGTTTCTAACATTTACAGTAGATAATATACTGTAGACTCCACACAAGAAAAAATCAGCACCATTGACGAATTATGGTGAGGATGCAAATTTTGATTGTGAATAAGATGATGTATGATAATGTGCAATGATATCACCTCTCACTTTACCCAGGTGTGACTTTCTTTTTCACTTTTACAGTTTAAGCTAAATCTAAATACATGTTTTAATTGCACAACTAAAAACTGAAAGTGTACAATAAGTAAAATAGATCAAATATCTCAACAACAAATTGCAGGCACACGCATTAGGATAACCTATGCATTCTGTGTACAATTTGAATATAACTCACCAGTGACAGTGATACGAACGTAGTTACTGGGTTGTGAGTATTGGTATGGTGTGTTGTTTCCTCTCCATCCTACACACCAGTAGCTTCCACTCTCTGAGACAGAGGGACTGAATGTGATGGTTGACTGATCTGTAACCTTCAGTGGGTTTTTGTCTCTGTACCAGACGATGTTCCAAGGTCTATAGTCGTCCACAGTACAGGTGAGAGTCACACTGTTTGATGCCAGAACACTTGTTCTGTCTGCACCAAGTGTAGTCTTTGGCTTAGCTGTTATTTATGACAAAGTAATTGAAAATGTGTAAATAATATTTCTTAGAAAAGGGTAATATTGCAAAAATAAAAAAGTACTCCTAATAGTACAAGATAAATATACAAATGCTGATAAACACCTTGTGCAATTTATGATGAGCGATCAACACAGTGTGGTAATGAAAGCTGTTATATGAAGACACAGCAGAAAATAATCATCAACGCTCTACTGAGTATAACATACCTTTAAAAGTCATAGTGATGGGATTGCTGAAATTAGACAATTGTTGGTCTTGCTTGCGTCGGCCTCTACACCTGTATTCACCACTGGGATTGTTCTCAGAAGGACCTATTACGTAATCACCTTGATTACTGTAAATATTGATATTGTCATTGTCCTTCCACCATGAGTACTCCCAGTCAGAGGCAGGTCCGTGATAGATTGTACACTTGAGAGTAACAGTCTCTCCAGTGAAATAGTCAGGCCTGTCAGGGTGTTTGCTGATGACAGGCACTGGTTGATCTGTAGAAGTAACACACAGTTGATATACAGTTGTATACTTCATTAACCCTAGAAGGCCCAGGTATATTTGTACTTGAAAAAAAAAAATGTTTTCAACCTTACTAATAGTTTGTACTGCCATGATCTATACAATTTGAATTTAACTCACCAGTGACAGTGATGAAAACGTCGTTACTGCGTTGTGAGTATTGGTAGGGTGTGTTGTTTCCTCTCCGTCCTTCACACTGGTATCTTCCACTCTGTGAGACAGAGGGACTGAATGTGTAGGTTGACTGATCTGTAACCGTCAGTAGAGTGTTGTCTCTGTACCAGATGATCTCCCACCCAGCGGTACGGTCGTCCACAATACATGTGAGGGTCACATTGTTTGATGCCAGAACACTTGTTCTGTCTGCATTGAGTGTGGTGTTCGGTGTGTAATCTGTAACTTATGACAGTAATTAAATAGAAATAGAAAAAATAGAAATAGGAAAAAATATATATTTTTTTAATTCTTGAAGTAATACACACACACACACACACACACACACACACACACACACACACACACACACACACACACACACACACACACACACACACACACACACACACACACACACACACACACACACACACACACACACACACACACACGGGTAGATCTTAAATGGCCTAAAAAATAAAGTAGCCATTTTTTCGTGTCTCACCCCCTAATTATATACCTAGGTACACAACATTTCTCTGGTTAAAATTTTGTTCAATTTTAAGTATATTTAGAGGTAGCTCAATCACCCAGAAGTGTATTCGTACTTGTATCGAACCTCTAGTTCACATGTGTAAATAGTTGTGTGACTAGTTTACATTGTGTCACGTTTGCCTTTCAATGTTAAGTGAAAGTTTGCCTGAAAGTGGAATTTTGCATGGATTAGTTAATTCAAGCAGCTGGACTGGGAGTTCAGGGTTCGATTCCCAGTCGGGTCATACCAAAGACTAAAAATGTGACCCATAAGGCCTCCCTGCATTGCACTCAGCATCAAGGGTTGGATTGGCGGGTAAGTCCCTGTGACATCAAGCTGCCTCCTGACCTATATGAGTGGCAAGGCTACGTACTACTTATCTAGTACCACAGCAGCAGTATTGGGACAGCTCTGTGTTTCCTGATCTGACTTAACACACTACCTGTGCAGGGGAACACATGACCAAAATGATCTGTAACTCTGTGAATAAGAGTAGGCTATCTGATAAGTGTTAATTCAACATGTCCCTGGTTGGTAGTCTTTGAATTATGAATCAATTAACGTGATAATGGTTACCGCATTACTTGGTTCATAATTCAAAGACTACTAACCAGGGGCGTAGTGGCTTGACTTGTCATTTACTACAATTAAGCATTATAAACACTGTTTCTAAATAGGCTGTTTGTTCATGTCTGTATGTTTTGTGTGTCTGTGTGCGTTGTGCACATGCACATGCACAGAAATATGTGTGCATGCATGATGGTGCGTCCCCCCCATTTCTAAAAGTCCCACTACAACACTGCTACTAACTAACTACATATTATATAGTTATTTTGATATTATATATCAAAATGCCATTCATTGCAGAGACAGCATCACCTTATGGCATCAACCAGATGAAAGAAAGAAAATTGACCTAACTGGCAGTAAGCTACCATGACTGCATCGAGGGCTCGCCCCTGCATCCAACATATGTGGCACTCACTTTGGTGATATAAACGCTTATTTTCTCATGCCAATAGTCGAATTGAATTGATGTAGCATACTGCATGTTTGTTTACAAACTGCGGCGCACTGTACAGCAGTAGTTGTGAGTTCTTTGTGATGAGACATACCTGGCTGGCTATCAGGAGAACTCGGGAGAGCACACTGCACACTCATCGCAGACCCTTTCCTTTACGATATTATTAAACAGCAATACACAGCACTAGAACTGTGGGAGCCGGAGGCACACATGTGCCTATAGTAACCTAATAGTATGTGGTGTATACTAACAGCCACCACCAGGCTCCGCCAAACTGTTCTACTCAACTGCCATGGGATACGTCTCCACTCTCCAGGGGTTGACACTAAGGTCTGGACAAGTGCAAGTCAGGTTCTACTTGCCCTCAGGTCATGGTCACTTGCCCCCCGAAAATATATTGTAAATTTTGCATTTAAGTTTACTTCCTACTTGGGTGCTTTAAACCAGGAGTTTTCAACCAGTGGTCCCTGAGAGGGTTCCAGGTGGTCCCCAGCCAAGTTGGTTAACCAGAGGTAACTCTTAAGAACGTAAAAATGAAACCAAATGGACCCGCAAGGGTCCATTTGGTTTCATTTTTACGTTTCATTTTTACGCTCTCAGGAGTTAAAATTCATCATCTTAATTCTCAGTGGTCCCTGACCCCAGCAAAATGGTAGTTTGGAACCAAATGAACCTGGGAGAGAGATAGGTAGAGATATCTAGAAAGCAGGGAAAGACACAGAGGCAGAGTGCAATGACTGCCTTCAAGAGAAATTTATCTTGTTGTGTTATAGTGCACTGAGTCTTCACTTTCCCGACCATTTTTTTTTTACTTGCCCCGGGCAAGCGGGCAAGTGTTAGTGTCAAGCCCTGCGTCTCTGTAGGGTCTATGTATTTATTATAATTTCATTTTACCGGCACGGGTGTGTGTCCGTGGGCCCCTCTTGGCTCTGGGCCCACACGCAGCTGCGTTCTCTGCATCATGGTAGTTACACATCTGCATGAGTGCAAATGGCTCTGGGTTGCTGTGGTTGTTCCAATATCAACATTTAGAATTAAAGAAGCCTATCAGGCATTTATCAGCTATTGCAAATCAGGAGATATCACATTTCTGGGAGAAAGCAATAATTCCTATAAGAGATCCAGTAAGAGAACAAAACTATATATCTAACTAACTAACCAACCAAATCATGCAAAATTGCACTTTCATGCAAACTTCCACTTAGCATTGTCATTGAAACAATGCAAACGTGATACAATGTTGAACGAAATACTGGATCTTACAATCCAAAATATTGATAAACCTCTGGGTGATTGAGCTACCTCTAAGTACATGCTTGCAATTCAACCAAATTATAACCAAAGCAGTACCCCACACACACACACACACACACACACACACACACACACACACACACACACACACACACACACACACACACACACACACACACACACACACACACACACACACCTCTTGCGTCAACTTGGCTGTGTCCATAGGAGGGGAAGATACTCAGCACTGAAAGATATTTGATAAGAAAATATCAACCTAGTAAAGTAAATGTCTGCATCAAATGTTTAATTATTCCTAAATAACACCCACAGACAACACTGTGACTTAAGCTGAACAATAACACATAACAAAGAAAAATATAAATTATTTTATTTGCAGTACGCCTACAACTTGGGTAAGTGCACTTGATTAGTATCACTACTAAATATTATAACAAGCTTACAATCTGAGGATGCACGTTAGTTGCTTTACAGCACAGAATTGTAAAACTATTTGCAATTACAAAATTTGAATATCCAACAAATGCAGTAATGTTGTTGATTAATATATAGGCTATCAAGATGAAGACACAGCATTGCTTCTATTGAGACAGTTTGCTGTGTTTAAACTCACTTTAAGAAACAGCCATGTGAACATTGATGAATGTTCACATGATTAAAGTCAATCCGACCTACTAGTAATAGTAATAATAATATTTATATACTCACAGAGGAGCACACAGGGCATGGTGTGCCCCATCTTGTCCTGTGATGAACAATGACTGAATGCTTGTACTTCCTATTCTAGTGTTCTAAGACTGATGTGTGAAACAGGAACATGAGATCTCTCTGTGGGTCAAAAATCACCTGTGGCTTCCTGTGTTGTCAATGGAGAGAGAATTACTGTTGACTCATTTAGGTTAGTTGTTTGTTTTAAAATAGGCATCATCAAAGGCCATTATGTGCTCAACGAACACTACAACAAAATATAAAATAAATGGGGACAGATGGATGGATGCATGGATGGATGCATGGATGGATAGATAGATAGAAATAGGTACACTATACTGAAGACTAGATGGTTTTACAGTTTGCACCGTCTACAAAGGAGTCTGTGAAACCACACTCACCCACTGTGGTGTGTGTGTGTGTGTGTGTGTGTGTGTGTGTGTGTGTGTGTGTGTGTGTGTGTGTGTGTGTGTGTGGTGTGTGTGGTGTGTGTGGTGTGTGTGTGTGTGTGGTGTGTGTGTGTGTGTGTGTGTGGTGTGTGTGTGTGTGTGTGTGTGTGTGTGTGTGTGTGTGTGTGTGTGGTGTGTGTGTGTGTGTGTGTGTGTGTGTGTGTGTGTGTGTGTGGTGTGTGTGGTGTGTGTGTGTGTGTGCAGCAGCAGCCTGTGTGTGCCTGTTTGAGAAAACCCACCTGAAAATATATTCAGAGAGACAGGGAAGCCCCTGATACTGTACATCTGATTTTTTTTCCTTTTATTGTATTTAACTAGTCCTATACCCGTTGTGTAATATATGATCTGGATGTATAGGCCTAGATGACATGGGACTTGTTGATGTTGGAAAGCTGGATAGAACTTTATGTTATAGACACTATTTATTCAGGATTGTAGGCTCGGGGGACCACCATTTGATGTTGAGTTTAATCTGTCAGACCCACAATCAAGGATTTTCAGGTTTTTGTCCACAATTTAGGAGAGATAAACTGGCAAAATGTTTGTCAAAATAACTATTATTCTACATTTTATAATTGTTGAAAATGAATTATAAATGGACCCCATAAGGGTCCATTTGAACTATTCGAAGAGTTACAAATCTATAAGGGTCCATTTGGTTATCAACTGACCATTTAGCATTTAGCTGTATGTGGACCACCTAGAATCGTGTCAGGGACCACTGGTGGTCCCTGGACCACCTGTTGAAACCTCTCTGCTGAATGGAAAAACCCTGAAGGTCGTTACAATTAATATGATGAATATTAATTGTAAGGGATGTGTTCCAGCACGCCTGCCGTGTTCCTGTGGGTTTGCAAGTTTGGGGGACCCCCCAGAGACCAAGTTGTAGACGACCCGGACCGTCGCACGTACACAGACGCACACGCGTAAATGTGGCGTTTGAATAATGACTTTGGAGAGGACTGGATGCCGTGGGCTGCTGCGCGTTAATATCCAGGCGTTGCAGTGTAGTGGTAGTAGAAATAAGTTGTTGGCGACTCGGACCGTAATACCGCGTGTGTCACCGCGCCGTGCCGAGAGTATTGCCTGTGTTGGACAGTCGCCTAGCAGGCGGAACAGCGACAACACCGCTCCGTGCGTAGAGAACGTTGCCTGTGTGGATCATCATAGAGTTGGTGTGGATCAGTCGGCAGTCGCCAGGAAGGCGAAACAGCGAGAACAGAGAACACTGTACCCAGCGCCAATGGCTGTACCCGTAAGGGGAGGTGATACGGCAAACTGTGACCTCAATAAATGTGTCTCCGTGACACGTGATGTTACATGTGATGTTTTTTTATCTGTATCCGGTGACACGTCATATGCGCGAAGATTAGTTTTTGACACAAAAGTATTAAATTTAAAATGATGGGTATAATATTTTGTGCTTTTAAGCCGCGCATATTGATGCTGGATGACAGGGCTGTGTGACTCGAGGTTCATTTAGGTTGTCCGTGCGCCGTGGCGTTACGCAAATGGAGACAAACGACACAGTACATTGCACAGGATGTAACAGACAGACAGACACGCTTCCTTGAATTATATAGAGAGATGCTCAACACCATTCTGCCGGGACAGAAACATGTGTGTGTGTTCAGATTGTGCAGTGAGTGTGATCACTATAACTGCATGCTGTTTGTGAAGTATGAAAGTAATAACTTTGTTGTTCAGTCATTTTGTTCTGGTTGACTATAAGCTGCTGTTGGTTTAGAGAAAAGAGGAAATAAAAGTGTAGTGTGGTGACATAACAATGACAGAACCTAATAATGTAAATTAAAGAAGTTCCAGATAGTATGTGGGAGTGTTGGGTTGTGTAGAAAGTCTTATCACTGACCACAACATTGCTCTTTGTAAAGTATTGGGTAACTAAGATAACTGTGTTGTTGTTGTTCTTAATAAGACAAAAGATAAAGAAGAATGTAACTATGAATTGTGACATGTGCTACAAACAACTGTATGATGAGACTAAAGGCTAGATTTTAAGGACCATGTTACTGCCTCTCTCGGACCATGACCCAGTACTACTCCTCCCTCATTGGGTCCCAACAAAACCACCCCAGGACGCTGTTCTCCACCATCAGCAAACTGCTCAGCCCCCTTTTTATTTGTGCTTAAAAACAAAGGCATATAAATAGAAAAGGCACAGCAAAAATATCAGTAACATACCGGTAGTAAGTACTAGTTCAGTTGCTTGGGCCTTGTGAAAACACGTGTGGTTTGATGTGCATTCTGTTGTGGTTTGATCTCTCTCTCTCTCTCTTCTCTCTGTCACTCTCTCACACACACATGCGCACACGCATGCATGTATACAGGATTCTGTCCCTAATGGCTCAATCACCATCAACACAGTGGCTAGGGATATTTTGCACTCATTTATCTTAAAAGGATCCCTGACTAATAAGATAAACATCGCTTACAACATTATACTTTCCCTATATAACTAAAATAAACAAATAAAAACACCATTGGCATCTTATTTCTTTCATAAATAGAGAATATTTCGCTCAACAGGAACTGCTCCTGTCGCAGGATGGTGATGTCACGTGTGGTCTAGCTCTATAGAATATAATGATGAACATGCTCATGTGACATCATCATTCTGCGACCGGAGCACCTCCTGTTGAGTGAAAGATTCTTTATTTTTTATGAAAGAAATTAAGTATTGAAGGTGTTTTTATCTGCATGATTTAGTTACAGAAGGCAAGTATAGTGTTTTAAGGCATATTTGTCTTATTAGCCAGGGATCCTTTCAAGGCACCTGGCACCATTAACCAGGTCGATGCCTATATGCCAACGATGAACAGGGGTTGACACTAAGGTCTCAGAGGCACTTGCCCATCGGGCAAGTGCAAGTCAGGTTCTACTTGCCCTCAGGTCATGGTCACTTGGCAACCAGGTAGCTGTGTGTGTGTGTGTGTGTGTGTGTGTGTGTGTGTGTGTGTGTGTGTGTGTGTGTGTGTGTGTGTGTGTGTGTGTGTGTGTGTGTGTGTGTGTGTGTGTGTGTGTGTGTGTGTGTGTGTGTGTGTGTGTGTGTGTGTGTGTGTGTGTGTGTGTGTGTGTGTGTGTGTGTGTGTGTGTGTAAACTGCATGCTCTTTGTATACAGTATGAAAGTAATAACTTCATGTTGTTCTGGTTGACATTAATTTGCCGTTGATTTAGAGAAAAGAGGAAATAAAAGTGTAAGGTTTGGTGACCTAACAATAGAAAAAACATGTTAAGAAAACGTGTGAATTAAAGAAGTTCCATAAAGCATGCGGGGGTGTTGGGTTGTGAAAGTGTTATCACTAACCACAGCATTGCTCTTTGTGAAGTATGGATAACTAAGATTAGGACATATTGTTGTTTATCAAAAGATAAAGGACAAGCAATGTAACTGTATGAATTGTGATATGTGCTACAAACAACTGTATAATGAAACTAAAAGGTAGAGGTACAGCTATAGTAATATGGTATCCATATTGTTGGGTGACAGTTATAGTCCAGGGGTTGACACTAAGGTCTCTGAGGCACTTGCCCATCGGGCTAGTGCAAGTCAGGTTCTACTTGCCCTCAGGTCATGGTCACCTGCCCCCCAAAATATATGGTAATTTTTGCATTTAAGTTTACTTCCTACTTGGGTGCTTAATAAAGTTAAAATTCATCATCTTAATTAGCCCAGGTCTACACAACTAGAGAATGTAGAAGGTTAGGTCATTTTGATGTGTGTGGTTAATTTGCCTGTTTTGTTTCCCAAATCCAGCCTGGAATTGTGGATAGCTAGAAAGCAGGGAAAGACACAGAGGTCTTTCCCAATCGGGCAACCAGATAGCAGTTTTCACTTGCCCCACCATTTTTTTTTACTTGCCCTGGGCAAGCGGGCAAGTGTTAGTGTCAAGCCCTGTAGTCTGCTGTGGTTTTCAGTGTAGTGACAGCAGCAGGGTGATGTACAGTAGCAGACACTTGGCAGCTCATTATATTATGGTAGGTCTCTGATGTCCTCATGCTGGTTACGTTATATTAATAATATACATTTTATTTGTGCATGAAAACAAAGGCTTACAAATAAAGAGGGCAAGACAAAAATATCAGTAACACATTGTGAGTACCGGTATTTCAGTTGTCTAGGTCCGGGGACCACCAGTGGTCCCTGAGAGGGTTCCAGGTGGTCCCCAGCTAAGTTGGTTAACCAGATGTAACTCTTGAGAACGTAAAAATGAAACCAAATGGACCCTTACGGGTCCATTTGGTTTCATTTTTACACCCTCAAGAGTTAAAATATTCAGAACTAGCCCGAATCTACACAACTGTGTGTGTGTGTGTGTGTGTGTGTGTGTGTGTGTGTGTGTGTGTGTGTGTGTGTGTGTGTGTGTGTGTGTGTGTGTGTGTGTGTGTGTGTGTGTGTGTGTGTGTGTGTGTGTGTGTGTGTGTGTGTGTGTGTGTGTGTGTGTGTGTGTGTGTGTGCGTGCGCGCATGCGTGCGTGCATACATGCATGTTGTAGGGGAGTTCAGGATGTTTTTTTTTTAAAGTGCCTTTGTGTCCTGAATCAGTATAGCAGCAGAATTTCAACTAGTGGTGCAGGGAATGTGAGATATATACGATATGACATTTAATCTATAAAACTGAAGAATGAGGACAAATTCGGGCAAAGAACATCTGAAAAATAGCTCAAATGTAAGAATAAGAGTTTGGCAGTACGGAAGAACGTTTCCATCTAATGTTCAACATCTATAGTTGAACAGAAACGTGTGTGTGTGTGTGTGTGTGTAGTGAGTGTTGAACAGAAACGTGTGTGTGTGTGTGTGTGTGCAGTGAGTGTGATCACTATAAACTGCATGCTGTTTGTATACAGTATGAAAGTAACAACTTCATGTTGTTCTGGTTGACATTAATTTGCCGTTGATTTAGAGAAAAGAGGAAATAAAGGTGTAAGGTTTGGTGACCTAACAATAGAAAAAACATGTTAAGAAAACGTGTGAATTAAAGAAGTTCCATAAAGCACATGGGGGTGTTGGGTTGTGCAAAAAGTGTTATCACTAACCACAGCACTGCTCTTTGTGAAGTATGGAAAACTAAGATTAGGACATGCTGTTGTTGTTTATCAAAAGATAAAAGGCAAACAATGTAACTGTACGAATTGCGAAATGTGTTATAAACAACTGTATAATGAAACTAAAAGGTAGAGGTACAGCTATAGTAATTTGGTATCCATATTGTTGGGTGACAGTTATAGTCCAGGGGTTGACACTAAGGTCTCTGAGGCACTTGCCCATCGGGCTAGTGCAAGTCAGGTTCTACTTGCCCTCAGGTCATGGTCACCTGCCCCCCAAAATATATGGTAATTTTTGCATTTAAGTTTACTTCCTACTTGGGTGCTTAATAAAGTTAAAATTCATCATCTTAATTAGCCCAGGTCTACACAACTAGAGAATGTAGAAGGTTAGGTCATTTTGACGTGTATGTTAATTTGCCTGTTTTGTTTCCCAAATCCAGCCTGGAATTGTGGATAGCTAGAAAGCAGGGAAAGACACAGAGGTCTTTCCCAATCGGGCAACCAGATAGCAGTTTTCACTTGCCCCACCATTTTTTTTTACTTGCCCTGGGCAAGCGGGCAAGTGTTAGTGTCAAGCCCTGTAGTCTGCTGTGGTTTTCAGTGTAGTGACAGCAGCAGGGTGATGTACAGTAGCAGACACTTGGCAGCTCATTATATTATGGTAGGTCTCTGATGTCCTCATGCTGGTTACGTTATATTAATAATGTACATTTTATTTGTGCATGAAAACAAAGGCTTACAAATAAAGAGGGCAAGACAAAATTATCAGTAACATATTGTGAGTATTTCTGTTGTCTAGGTCCGGGGACCACCAGTGGTGTCTGAGAGGGTTCCAGGTGGTCCCCAGCTAAGTTGGTTAACCAGATGTAACTCTTGAAAATGTAAAAATGAAACGATCTTTGTTTGCCTGTTGTGTTTCTGAAATCCAGCCTGGAATTGTAGATTAAAAAAGAAGAAATCTTAGGGTTTTGGGTCTGTGGGGCTAAAATGTCCTCAAATGGTGGTCCGTGGCTCAAATCCTGAATAAATGGTGGTCCCTGAGATGAAAAAGGTTGAAAACCCCTGGTCTAGGCCTTGTGAGAGCATGTGTGGTGGATGTGCATCCTGTTGTGGTTTGATCATCTCTTCTCTGCTTAACACTGTTGTGGGTGAGACTAAAGACACATTGAAAATATGTTAACAAGATTTGTATTTGACAAGAAATTTGATCGTAGTATTTGTTATGATGACATTTGGACTGTATTGCATGTTAAAATCCTGCCTGCCACACATCAGACAACCATGTAGTCACTCTGTAGTGTCCACCTCTGAGGATAAGAATAAGTCTCTCTAATAGTCAGTCCACAACAATGTAATGAGTCACAATTCCTTGAAACCAAACCACAACCATTCTATGCAAACATTATACCCAAAGGCAGTCTGAAGGATTTACATTGGTGTGGACTGACCTTGTTCATGTTAAGGACATTACTGCATTACAATATTATTAGCGCACAATGCTTTTCATTATATTTGTCTGCCGCCCCCCATATCAATACATTTTGTTCCAGAGACCCCCCGAAGCAAAGATTCAAGTTATAGGGCCTACCTTAAAACAATATTTGTCAAGGTGTCAAGATCTTTGAAAAAAATAGCAGCTCTATAAATGCATAGCATGGCACAAAGTGCTACACTATGGCTTGGTATAATTGCTAAACGATATATAAAGCCTACAGTGTGTTTGTAAACTTTGGAAACAAGCCTGCCTACTTTATTGTATGTTGTATTTGTAACCTCTTGAATAGATAGTCAATAAAGTAATTGATGACTCAAATCAAAACAATGACACAGATGCTGTTTTCTTGAGCCACGGACCACCATTTTATGGCATTTTTGCCTCTCAAAACCAAAGAATACTTTGTTGTCAATTGTCATGGGATAAGATTGACTACATCTGTATTGCTTTTGGCAAATATTTATCAAAAAGACAATTCTTCTACATTCTCTCATTGTGTAGACCTCTTTGGAAAATGAAGTAATGCAGATGGTTATCTGTAATGTAACTCTTACATCTGTCTTGAGGCGCAGAAGGAAAATTGGTTTTATTTTACTCTCTCAAGATTTTATTTGGTTACCAACGTCCATCAGTCAGTTGGGGACCACTTGGAACCCTCTCAAGGACCACTGGTTGAAAACCTCTGGTTTAAAGTATTCAGATCTCACATTTACTCCTTTACTCATTTACTTCTGCTGTAACTTTTCACCTGCAATCCCCTCTTTGTCCATCTGATGGTGCTGTTGTCCTGCCAGAGCTTCTGCACTGAGCCATACAGCAGTGGTCCTCACAGTGACCTAAATTACTTCTGTCTATATTAGTACTATTACAAGTGTATTGTCTCTTATAGTATATTTTTATATCCAATCTCTCCCTATTTCTCTCACATACAGTGCATCTGTTAGTGACACAGTCACACCATATACAGTATACAGTCACAATCTCTCTTGCTTATGTAAACTCTGATATGGCGGTATTACAAAACATAATGTACATTTTCACGGGGGACATTTTGTGAATATGTTCTTACATATTATACCCCTTTCCAAAAATGTATAGTTAAGCAAATCTTAAAATAATTCGGAAGACATTTAAATAAAAGCATGACGGACATCCTGACTAGGACTACAACCCTTGTGAACTTCAGTAGTCAGGTTGACTCTTATTGGTGCTTATTGCTTTATGTGTTTTTATTATTTCATATTCTTATTTATGGAGGTGGATCATCTGAAGTTGACACAGAGCTAGACTGACAGACTAGAATACATAACCTTTATTTAACCATGAGGTCACAATGATTTTTAAAACACATACTTTTTACAAGTGAGACCGTTATGTCCCAGACAGAGCTACAGGCAACAGTATGAATACAGACAAAAACAAGCAACAATAACATAATCACTCAACAGTGAAATAAAAATACTACAGTCAAATCTATTGACATTAGTGCTACTGTTGTAAAAAAACAGATAGTAATTATTATTTTAGTTTTATTCACAACAAATTCAGATTTCAACGTTATGTAGTGGAACAATGCTAAAGCTGTTCAATCAATGTCTAAATACCTTGCATTGAAACTTGCAATAAGTTGATTATAAAAGCTGAAATCTATGTTGTGATTGGTTGTACATAAAGTTTACAACTTACTAATCACCTCTACAGTTGATTTTATCACTTACATCTGTAATGAACATCTAACAGACCATGTACAGTACCTTGAAAAGATTATATGATTGATGGATGGATTGATTGATTATATTATATTACGTATGAACCTCTGCCACCCCTCATACTGTCTGTATTCATGATTATTACTGCATTATAGCAGATTTTCCATTTGCAAAAACAACAACTGTGTGATCGGCTCAATAGCTGCCGCAATATGGTCTGTATCTGATAAGTAACCAATTTAACTCCCTTTAACATTTAACATTTAAATCAGTGGTTTTCAACCTTTTTGACTCAAGGGACCACCATTTGTTTAGAATTTGAGCCACGGACCACCATGTGATGACATTTTAGCCCCACAGACCCAAAACTTCTTCTTCTTTTTTTATCTACAATTCCAGGCTGGATTTCGGAAACATAACAGGCAAACCTAAGATCTCTAGTATTCACATGATGAATATTTTAACTAGGGATGTTGAATGATTAAAATTTTTAATCAAATTAATCACAGCTTCAAAATTAATTTAATCATGATTAATCACCATTCGAACTATGTCCAAAATATGCATGTTTTCCGAAAAAAAAAAAACAACAGAATCTGTGAAAAAAATAACCATATATCTTTAAAATATTTATCAAAATAGGCGATCTACAAGCCCTCAATGCTTGTAGATCCTCCAGCTATACTCTATGGCTCTGGTTACAGGGAGACACAGCTATAAGTCTCCGTAAAACCCTGCTCTACCCATTTCTTTCAATGAGAAAATGCTCAGTGGGTTGAGTGAGTGTGCACATGAGTTAATTGAGTTAAAATTTTTAATCAGATTAATCAACAAAATTAATTTAATCCCATTAATTAACTATTTTCAACAGCCTTAATTTTAACCCTTGAGAGCGTAAAAATGAAACCAAATGGACCCGCAAGGGTCCATTTGGTTTCATTTTTACGTTCTCAAGAGTTACATCTGGTTAAACAACTTAGCTGGGGACCACCTGGAATCCTCTCAAGGACCACTGGTGGTCCCCGGACCACTGGTCGAAAACCCCTGATTTAAATTACAATATCTCATCATTTTACATGAGAGAGAGAGAGAGATGGAGCTGGCTGGCATTGTAGGCTTTGCATAGCCTACTTGCTCAAGGACACTTGGACTAATGACGAAGTGTCCTTGAGCAAGACGCATAACTTCAAATTACTCCCGATGTGCTGGTTGCACCTTGTATGGTTTACACCTCCGTCGCTGTATGAATGTGTGGGTGAATGTGATGCACAATCTATGTAAAGCGCTGTGGATGAAGGCACTATCTAAACACACCATTTATAATGCAACTTTAAACAAGTTCAATTGGGATTCAATTTGTCTGCTAGTCTGACTCATAAGATCAGTGGATGTAATCTGCATTAAGGTTGGCGAACATGCGCTGCTCCTGTGCTTGTGGTATAGGGTTAGGGTTTAAAGATAGGGTTAGTATTGTTGACACTAAGGTCTTCGAGGCACTTGCCCAATGGGCAAGTGCAAGTCAGGTTCTACTTGCCCTCAGGTCATGGTCACTTGCCCCCAAAAATATATTGTTAATTTTGCATTTAAGTTTACTTCCTACTTGGGTGCTTTAAACCAGGGGTTTTCAACAGGTGGTCCCTGAGAGGGTTCCAGGTGGTCCCCAGCTAAGTTGGTTAACCAGATGTAACTCTTGAGAATGTAAAATGAAACCAAATGAACCCTTGGTGGTCGCAATTACCACCTTCAAGACAAATTTATCTTGTGTTGTGTTATTGCGCACCAAGTTGCACACTTGCCCGATCGGGCAACCAGGTAGCAGTCTTCACTTGCCCCACCATTTTTTTTTACTTTTCCCGGGCAAGCGGGCAAGTGTTAGTGTTAGGGTTTAAAGATAGGGTTAGTATTGTTTGGACTAATATGAGGATCGAACCGGTGACATGTTACCCCTATAATTCTGCTTCTTGTTGTCTTCTGATTCTCTATTCTCTATATCACATCACTGGACTCGTCTGAAAGATTAAACCATAGACATCTTTAAGTGCAACGACCAAATAAATATCCTCTCCTAATTATATATCATTTATTTATTCCATGTATATCTTGTTTACTCACGCGTGTGTTCCTTTCACAGTAAGTTCGATATTCTCATATATTGCATCACTGGACTCAGCTGTAAACCCATCTGAAAGAAAGAAGCACATTCAACTGTGAATTAAATTTCCAGTTCATATAATCTCCTCCTAATCATATTTCATATATCCACCCAATTCATGTGTATAATAAAATCTATCTCTTATGCAACATGTATGTGAAGTTTACAGGGCTTGACACTAACACTTGCCCGCTTGCCCGGGGCAAGTAAAAGAAATGGTGGGGCAAGTGAAGACTGCTACCTGGTTGCCCGATCGGGCAAGTGTGCAACTTAGTGCACTATAACACAACACAAGATAAATTTGTCTTGAAGGCAGTCATTGCACTCTGCCTCTGTGTCTTTCCCTGCTTTCTAGCTATCTCTACCTATCTCTCTCCCAGGTCCATTTGGTTCCAAACTATCATTTTGCTGGGGTCAGGGACCACTGGGTCTGTGACCACTATGGGCTAATTAAGATGTTGAATTTTAACTCTTGAGAGTGTAAAAATGAAACCAAATGGACCCGCAAGGGTCCATTTGGTTTCATTTTTACGTTCTCAAGAGTTACATCTGGTTAACTTAGCTGGGGACCACCTGGAACCCTCTCAGGGTTCCAGGTGGTCCCCAGCTAAGACCACCTGTTAAAAAACCCTGGTTTAAAGCACCCAAGTAGGAAGTAAACTTAAATGCAAAATGTACAATATATTTTTGTGAGGCAAGTGGCCATGACCTGAGGGCAAGTAGAACCTGACTAGCACTTGCCCGATGGGCAAGTGCCTCTGAGACCTTAGTGTCAACCCCTGAGTGTATGTACTGTATATGTTATGCTATATACAGTATATGCTACTGTACCATTTCTGGTTCCTTGAGAGCCTCTGATTGTTTCATAGACGGCAGAAACACCTAATAGTAGAAGAAAATACAGACAGACATGATCAGGGTCATTGTCAAGTTTGTTGATTGAAACTTACTATAATGTGAACATGTCGTCTATTGTTTTGAAACAGATTCAAGTAGAACACGTTAAACACACAATATTCTTGTGTACGCGATAAAGAATTCATTGATTTGTGATTGGTCGAAAATCTGACCTTGCTCAAGTGAGGAGTATGCGTCATCAGGACCTCTCTGATTGGTCACCGGGTCTGAAGCCTGATTGGTTCCCTGGCATGTGGCAGATCTATTTCAAGATAAATATTTAGCTTCTTAAAGCAGTGAACAAGATGTTCTGTGGCCATGACATGAAGCACGCACACACACACACACACACACACTGTAAAATGTACTAGGGAGATTGCTGGTTTGATGTTATAACGAATAGCGCTCCAGCGCCAGAACACCGGTTAGAGTGTTAGGATGGAATAATGGGCAGGCGTTATATTTGATGGTATTTATTAGAGGCTTATGAGAGCTACAAAACATGATAGTGGGGTCCCACGACACACCGTCATTTACAACTCTTGTAAAAGTTTGACTTTCACTTCTAATTTGTAGATGATGACCTATAGAACAATTTTAGTTCGAGTGGCCCATCTACAGATGAAAAAAATATGCATTTTTTGCCCAATTTCAAAATTGGCCAAAATCGGATTTTTGTTTTTCTTAATAGTCTTTATTTTCTCACAATTGCTGTTTTTTCTTTGTTTTCTTTTGCTATATCAAGTCAATACTAACCCAGAAATTAACTGGATTTCAAATATTAATGTTTGGAATGGAAAAAATGGACGCCCATGTACATCAAATTACTTCAAAGGGCACCTAATTTAAATTCTGTTGAACCTAGAAGGATGAAGTTAGTGCCTACCTATATTATCATGAATGAGTAATGGTATAAATAGAAACAATACAGTATTGGGGGGACTAAAGTTAGACATACCCACTTATAGCCCAGCCTCTATGTGTGAAAATTGTGCACTTTTCAAAGAAAGCATAACATTCGGCACAAAGTTAAAGCCTGCCATAAGGTATTGTTTTGGCTATGGGTCTGTGATGACAGCTATGGTGGCCACCATCTGCTGTTATTTTACCAATTCAACTTATACAACATACAATCTTGATTCTGATGCCAAAAAGCTTTCAAGGATTATGATTTTTTATAAAATACTAGATAATAGTCAAATCATCAAAATGTGTAATATTGATGGTTGATGTATTGATGTAGGCAGTAAATTCATGTCTTCTACCCTATGTGTGAAAATCAAGTGAGCCCATGAAATCAGCTGACATACTCTACTCACTACTTACTCCAACTCAAACCAGCTCTATCCGATTGACCAGTACAGTGTGTACTTCTAGCCAGATCCCCATCCAGATCCAATACCAGTCTGTGTACTTCTAGCCAGATCCCCATCCAGATCCAACACCAGTCTGTGTACTTCTAGCCAGATCCAACCGATTGACCAGTCCAGTGTGTACTTCTAGCCAGATCCCCATCCAGATCCAATACCAGTCTGTGTACTTCTAGCCAGATCCCCATCCAGATCCAACACCAGTCTGTGTACTTCTAGCCAGATCCCCATCCAGATCCAACACCAGTCTGTGTACTTAAAATTCTCTGATCCTGATTCTGGTAACTAATCCTACGTTTTCAAGGACAAGGTCTAAAGGATGAGGTGGGGTGAGGGCTTCCAGCCAGAGTTTCTCCTCACTTCTTATGGCCTCAGTGTTCTGGGACTATATCAACTATGTCAATGCCATTGTCTTTGCTGAAGGTTTCTTTCCAAGTCTCTAGCTCAGCCCTGCAAGGTCCAACCCAGACTTGTGCAGATGGCTGCTGGCTCATCTGGAGGCCCCGGTTTGTGTGATTAGGTGGGGTTGACTGCCGCAATCAGGATTAGGGGCTTGACCTTTTCAAACTGTGGCAGTCTAGCCAAGTGTCTGCATTTGTTTTGGAGGCTATATACAGGAGACAGTTGCTCACCAGCACCAGGTGTCATGAGGTGAAGGCTCCTTCAATTGACATGATAGGGACACTGAGAATGACACTAAGGCCACTCCAGTGTATGCACATCCTGCCTGATAGTTATGAGGGCAGATCTTCAGGTGTTCTGTTGAGTCTTCATGGGGAGAAGCATTATGCATTCCAAACCATCTTCAAGAAGGACATGAGAGTCGAAAAGAATGGTCACCATGGTGCAATATGTAACTACTTTGAGTATGACTATTTTCCTGTCAACTAGCTTGTGTGTGAAGGTACAGAACTTCAGCAGTGGTTTACCAGCTTTTACTGTATGGATCTGGATGGGGATCTGGCTAGAAGTACACAGACTGGTGTTGGATCTGGATGGGGATCTGGCTAGAAGTACACAGACTGGTGTTGGATCTGGATGGAGATCTGGCTAGAAGTACACAGACTGGTGTTGGATCTGGATGGGGATCTGGCTAGAAGTGCACAGACTGGTGTTGGATCTGGATGGGGATCTGGCTAGAAGTACACAGACTGGTGTTGGATCTGGGTGGGGATCTGGCTAGAAGTACACAGACTGGTGTTGGATCTGGATGGGGATCTGGCTAAAAGTACACAGACTGGTGTTGGATCTGGATGGTGATCTGGCTAGAAGTGCACAGACTGGTGTTGGATCTGGATGGGGATCTGGCTAGAAGTGCACAGACTGGTGTTGGATCTGGATGGGGATCTGGCTAGAAGTACACAGACTGGTGTTGGATCTGGGTGGGGATCTGGCTAGAAGTACACAGACTGGTGTTGGATCTGGATGGGGATCTGGCTAGAAGTACACAGACTGGTGTTGGATCTGGATGGGGATCTGGCTAGAAGTACACAGACTGGTGTTGGATCTGGATGGGGATCTGGCTAGAAGTACACAGACTGGTGTTGGATCTGGATGGGGATCTGGCTAGAAGTACACAGACTGGTGTTGGATCTGGATGGGGATCTGGTTAGAAGTACACAGACTGGTGTTGGATCTGGATCTGGCTAGAAGTACACAGACTGGTGTTGGATCTGGATGGGGATCTGGCTAGAAGTACACAGACTGGTGTTGGATCTGGATGGGGATCTGGCTAGAAGTACACAGACTGGTATTGGATCTGGATGGGGATCTGGCTAGAAGTACACAGACTGGTGTTGGATCTGGATCTGGCTAGAAGTACACAGACTGGTGTTGGATCTGGATGGGGATCTGGCTAGAAGTACACAGACTGGTGTTGGATCTGGATGGGGATCTGGCTAGAAGTACACACTGTACTGGTCAATCGGATAGAGCTGGTTTGAGTTGGAGTAAGTAGTGAGTAGAGTATGTCAGCTGATTTCATGGGCTCACCAGTCCAACACCAGTCTGTGTACTTCTAGCCAGATCCCCATCCAGATCCATACAGTAAAAGCTGGTAAACCACTGCTGAAGTTCTGTACCTTCACACACAAGCTAGTTGACAGGAAAATAGTCATACTCAAAGTTGTTACATATTGCACCATGGTGACCATTCTTTTCGACTCTCATGTCCTTCTTGAAGATGGTTTGGAATGCATAATGCTTCTCCCCATGAAGACTCAACAGAACACCTGAAGATCTGCGCGCATAACTATCAGGCAGGATGTGCATACACTGGAGTGGCCTTAGTGTCATTCTCAGTGTCCCTATCATGTCAATTGAAGGAGCCTTCACCTCATGACACCTGGTGCTGGTGAGCAACTGTCTCCTGTATATAGCCTCCAAAACAAATGCAGACACTTGGCTAGACTGCCACAGTTTGAAAAGGTCAAGCCCCTAATCCTGATTGCGGCAGTCAACCCCACCTAATCACACAAACCGGGGCCTCCAGATGAGCCAGCAGCCATCTGCACAAGTCTGGGTTGGACCTTGCAGGGCTGAGCTAGAGACTTGGAAAGAAACCTTCAGCAAAGACAATGGCATTGACATAGTTGACATAGTCCCAGAACACTGAGGCCATAAGAAGTGAGGAGAAACTCTGGCTGGAAGCCCTCACCCCACCTCATCCTTTAGACCTTGTCCTTGAAAACGTAGGATTAGTTACCAGAATCAGGATCAGAGAATTTTAATTACTGTTAAAATATCAGCAGGTGGTGGCCATTATGAGAAATATCTACCATGGTCACAGGACAAATGTAAATAGTACCACTGAATTCCTCATCATTGACAATGTGCGACTATTTACTAGATTTAAGATTTTAGAAAATAGCTGTCAGGATTACCAAGGGACAAATCTGTGATGGTGCCATAGCCAACAATGCTCCTAATAGAGTTCTCAACGGGCCTGAAAAGGCCCGTTGAGAACCCGTTGAGAACCCTAACTGATCAGGCCCAAAGCCTGGCCCGGCCCGACCAATTAGCATAGTTTTTAGGCCCGACCCGGCCCTACAATCTCGGGTCGGGTCGGGCCTAGTCGGGTTTGGGTAGAATTTGAGCACTCTACACTGAGTAAAAGTGAAAATACCAATCAGTGCCATCTTAATAAGAGGTAAATACACACACAGACAGAACAGAATTGTTATTTTTATCATAATAAAATAATTCAATATATGTTGCTTTTTTCATGGAGCCCTATAGGCCCGACCCGGCCCTACTGATCTGCATACATTTTAGGCCCGAGCCTGACCCTAAAATGTCGGGTCGGGCCTGGTCGGGTTCGGGCAGAGTTTGAGAACTCTAGCTCCTAATGACATGCTCCAACTGTGTTCCAAAATTCATGCTGTTATCATCAAAATACTGCACATAGAGGCTGGACTACCTGCTATTTTTGTGGATATACACCAGGGGGTGGGGAGCGGGGAGGGGGGGGGGTAATATGGTCTAAATTACTAAATACTACTTCTGAATGTGAATTCATACATATGTCATATGTTCAGATTGGATAAGTTACGACAGTCATATATCATATTTTGGAAGGCCCCCTAATAATCTTTATCTGCGTGCTGGCCACTCTAACCAAAATGGTTCTGTAGACCTCACCTAGAATTTAGTACTGAAAGTTAAACTTTTAAAGTTGTAAACAACAACTAAATTTAACATGGAGATGGAAACTCACTTCGGTTTTAGCTAATTTTAGCTTGTTTTGCTTGCTATTTTTGTGGATATACACCAATAATGGATGAAAAAATGTATTTTATGTGTAATTAGGTTTAGGTAGCAAATGCTACTCCTGATTGTGAATCCATAGATATCCCATATGTACAGATTGGACAATTTGATCAAAAGTTACAACAGTTTACATGTTTTGGTAGGTTGGCACCCCTTTACGCCCCCTACAGGCCAAATATTTATTTTTTGTGCGGGCCACTCGAACCAAAATGGTTCTATAGACCCTCACCAACAAATTAGGACTGAAAGTGAAACTTTTACAAGAGTTGTAAATGACATCTACATTTAACATGGAGACGAAACCCCACTATGAGGCATAAGGTAGGTAACAGATGATTTAGGCTGACAAACAGAAACAGAAACAAAGCCAAAATCAGAATACAAATAAAGTGACATACCATAAACATAACATAAAACAATAATAAACAATAGTACAAACAATATTTGAAAGGGCATGTTGAAAGGGCATGAACTTACGACAGTAATGCATCTGTTTTGCTTGGTGCTACCAGCACCTCCCAGGACAAAGACAAAATGTTTGTCCTCCCACTACTTCCTGCTATATTAATTCCCAGGTGCCTGTGGTTTGTGGCCACTCCCCCACCACCACCAGGCAACCTAGCTCCTCCCAACTCTCCTCCAGGGTAGTGGGATTTTCAACAGCCGCCCCAATCAAATATCTATTTGATTACAAACAGATTACAGTGCAAAACGGTACTCAAACATTTACTTCGCTAGAGGATTCAGTATTGGCCATTGCTGGGAGGGCCACTAATCTGGCCACGGGTCTAGTATGCACCTTGCCATTGATTTCCACTTCTGCAGTGTGACTGTGTCCGTCTATGCTGGCCATGATATTGGTCACCCTTCCAACTGGCCACAACCCCCTAGGCAGTTGTGGGTCCATCACCGTGATGACAGTGGCCTTGTCGAGGTTGTCTGTCTGGCTTCGCCATTTTTGGCGTGTTTTAAGGCAGGGTAGATAGTCCTTAATAAAGCGTGACCAAAAATGATCGGCCAAAGTTTCACTATGCCTCCACTTACGTCGGTCGATGGCGTCTGAGTCATGATACATAGGTTGAGGGAGGGAGGCGTCTCGCCGCCCCATGAGGAGATTTGGGGTCACAGGGTTGGGGTCTGCCAGATTTAATGAGGTATATCCAAGAGGTTTTGAATTAAGGATTCCTTCCGTTTCTATTAGAACTGTGTTCAGCACCTCTTTGGTGACTGTTTGGGCCAATTCTGTGTTTTGGGACAGGCGGCGCTTGGTCTGACGCTGAAGGGACATCACAGAATCTTGAGGGGATTGCAGCTTCGGGGCGTTTAGGGTGCAAGTAAGGGGAGTTGCGTAGCACTTCGTTCCGTCAATTTCCACTCTGACAGTTTTGACTAGCAGGTCCATGGCCTCTTTATCCTGTTTGGGTCTCGTTGGGATCTCGGTTTCGACTTGGCGACTAAGTCCTGCATATGGGGTACCGGTTGTGGTAAAGAAGGCCTGGGTAGTATCAGACTGCTCCTGGAAGGAGGTCCGCCCTTGTAGTGTCCAGCCCAGCTGTGTGTGGAGGGCCACAGGCGTCCCTGGTGGTCCTAAGCAGACCTTCTTGGTTGGAGTTATAAGATGGGAATTGTCTGCTCCTATTAGGAGGAGGGGCTGAGCGTTGAAAAACGGCTGCAAGGGAAGATTCTGTAAATGGCGAAAACATGTTTTCAGTTTATCTACTGGGTATGTTTGTTCTACCAGTGATAATTTGGCCGATGTAAAAGCATTTTTAATTGTGAATGTTTTCTGTGGGTTGGATGAGGGCGAGATCTCAAAGCTCACTGAAGCCCCGTCCATGGCTTCAGTTTGTTGCCTAATGGTACGTACAACCAACTGTTCAGAGTCCCCTTCAAGCTTGAGTTGCTTGTATGCTGCTGGTAGGAGCATGGTACGCTGCGAACCATCGTCAAGTATAGCGTAAGTATTCAGGGTGTGATGCTTGTTGCGCAATATTACCTTGACCATTTTCAAAAGAACTTTGGGGGAACTGGGCTGAGGGTTTACATACAAGACCTTAGATTTTGTCTCCCTGTTATTAACTTGGTGCAGTATAGCTAGGTGTTTCCCATTACACAGGGGGCAGGGAGTTCTCAACTTACAGTTCCTGGCTAGGTGGGGTCCTGCACATCTCCAGCACCTCCTTTCTTGCTTCATCCATACCTTTGCATCCTCTGTTGTCAGCTCCTTAAAATCTTTACAGTTGATTATAGAATGGTCAGAGGAATTGCAGTACTGGCATGCTCTGGGTTTACTCTGGTTAATAGAGGATGCTGTGGGGGGCTCAGGGCTAGTACCATACAGGATGGTGGCAGGAAGAGTGGGGGGTTTCAGCGTTGGCCTCCCAGCTGATGTGAAAGTGTTGGCTGTACTCTGAACTTGAGCAGCGACTGACTGACATTCCGCCTCACACTTGAGCCACAAAGCGAAGTCAATTAAGGTGTAGTGGGTGCCTGGTCGGGTTGAACGCATATGGCGAATGAAGTTAGCTACTAGGTCGGCTGGCAGCTTGCTCAAGAGGTGCTGTACATGGGATGAACAGGCCAGCTCAGCAGCACCCTCGCTCTGGCCCAAAGCCTGCAGCATTCCCACCAGCGACTGAACTCTAACTGCAAAGGCGTGGAAGGCTTTGGAGTCGCCAGGTTGAACCTTTGGAAGGTTTGTTATAGTTGCAATTTCTGTCATGGCCAGGTGGTGGGGCTGCCCATACTGTTGGTCCAGTGCAGCTAGGGCCTTGGTAAAGGGCTGAGGGTCGTGGGCGTAGGCCAGTGCTATGTGACGTGCTGAGGGTAGTTTGAGGTGATCTAGCAGAATGTGGTACTTGTATGTTTCAGTTTCCCAAGGGGACAGTAGGTTGGACAAGGCCATCTTAAGCATTGTATATTCGTGGGGGTCTTCTTCATTCAGGTTTGGAAATGTGGGCGCCTCCACTCTTGAGGGCTTATAGCCAAATGGTGGCACTATATATGGCTGTGGGTACTGTGCTGGTACCTGATAAGGGGTGGTCACTGGTGACAGCTGGGGTGAAGTGGAGGACCATGGTTGCTTTTGAAGGAGGGTTTGGTGAGGCCACGCCGGGAATGCTGTCAGTGGTGCTGGGGCCGACAGCTGCTGTTGATGGGGAAGCTGCTGCTGTGGGGGGGCAGGGACCCATGGCTGCTGTTGGTTAGGAGGCTGCTGCTGCTGCGGGGGGGCAGGGACCCATGGCTGCTGTTGGACAGGAGGCTGCTGCTGCGGGGGGGCAGGGGGCCATGGCTGCTGTTGGGGGGGCTGCTGCTGCGGGGGGGCAGGGGGCCATGGCTGCTGTTGGACAGGAGGCTGCTGCTGCTGCGGGGGGGCAGGGACCCATGGCTGCTGTTGGACAGGAGGCTGCTGCTGCGGGGGGGCAGGGACCCATGGCTGCTGTTGGACAGGAGGCTGCTGCTGCGGGGGGGCAGGGGGCCATGGCTGCTGTTGGACAGGAGGCTGCTGCTGCGGGGGGGCAGGGGGCCATGGCTGCTGTTGGGGGGGCTGCTGCTGCGGGGGGGCAGGGGGCCATGGTTGCTGTTGGACAGGAGGCTGCTGCTGCTGCGGGGGGGCAGGGGGCCATGGCTGCTGTTGGACAGGAGGCTGCTGCTGCGGGGGGGCAGGGGGCCATGGTTGCTGTTGGACAGGAGGCTGCTGCTGCGGGGGGGCAGGGGGCCATGGCTGCTGTTGGACAGGAGGCTGCTGCTGCGGGGGGGCAGGGGGCCATGGCTGCTGTTGGACAGGAGGCTGCTGCTGCGGGGGGGCAGGGGGCCATGGCTGCTGTTGGACAGGAGGCTGCTGCTGCGGGGGGGCAGGGGGCCATGGCTGCTGTTGGGGGGCAGGCTGCTGCGGGGGGGCAGGGGGCCATGGCTGCTGTTGGGGGGCAGGCTGCTGCGGGGGGGGCAGGGGGCCATGGCTGCTGTTGGACAGGAGGCTGCTGCTGCGGGGGGGCAGGGGGCCATGGCTGCTGTTGGGAGGGCTGCTGCTGCGGGGGGGCAGGGGGCCATGGCTGCTGTTGGGGGGCAGGCTGCTGTGGGGGGGCAGGGGGCCATGGCTGCTGTTGGGGGGCAGGCTGCTGTGGGGGGGCAGGGGGCCATGGCTGCTGTTGGGGGGCAGGCTGCTGCGGGGGGGCAGGGGGCCATGGCTGCTGTTGGGGGGCAGGCTGCTGCGGGGGGACAGGGACCCATGGCTGCTGTTGGGGCGCAGGCTGCTGCGGGGGGGCAGGGACCCATGGCTGCTGTTGGGGGGCAGGGACCAGTAACTGCTGTTGGAGTGGAAGCTGCAGCTGGGGAGGGTGGCCTGGTGGTATTGCCAGCTGGGGAGGGGGGCCTGGTCGTATTGCCAGCTGGGGAGGGGGGCCTGGTGGTGTTGCCAGCTGGGGAGGGGGGCCTGGTGGTGTTGCCAGCTGGGGAGGGGGGCCTGGTGGTGTTGCCAGCTGGGGAGGGGGGCCTGGTGGTGTTCCTAACTGGGGAGGGGGGCCTGGTGGTATTGCCCGCTGATGGGGGGGCCCCAGGTGGTAGCACCAATTGGTGGGGGGGTCCAAATGCCGGTGGTGACTGGGGAGGAGGCCTAGGTGGTGGCTGGCTCAGGGCAGGTGACGACTGAAACCTAGCTCCAGGATCCAGAGTAGGCTCTGGGGACTGGTGAATGGAGACTGACTCCAACTCAAACGCACCACTCACATATCCACCATTATCACTCATCATTGAGGTAGACTGGTCGTGTGTCAAGGGTGAGGGCGGGTGGTGGCCTGGTAGTGTTCGTAGTCCCTCAGAAAAGATGGTGCCGTCCTCTGCCTTGCTCCTCTCCTGATTGCCTCATTATTATCCATCTAGCCTGCTCAGGTTTGTCTGGCGGCAGAGCATCCTGCTCGAAGGACCATGTAAAATGTACTAGGGAGATTGCGGTGGTTTGATGTTATAACGAATAGCGCTCCAGCGCCAGAACACCGGTTAGAGTGTTAGGATGGAATAATGGGCAGGCGTTATATTTGATGGTATTTATTAGAGGCTGAGGTGAGCATGAGGCATAAGGTAGGTAACAGATGATTTAGGCTGACAAACAGAAACAGAAACAAAGCCAAAATCAGAATACAAATAAAGTGAACCAAACATAAAACAATAATAAACAATAGTACAAACAATATTTGAAAGGGCATGTTGAAAGGGCATGAACTTACGACAGTAATGCATCTGTTTTGCTTGGTGCTACCAGCACCTCCCAGGACAAAGACAAAATGTTTGTCCTCCCACTACTTCCTGCTATATTAATTCCCAGGTGCCTGTGGTTTGTGGCCACTCCCCCACCACCACCAAGCAACCTAGCTCCTCCCAACTCTCCTCCAGGGTAGTGGGATTTTCAACACACACACACACACACACACACACACACACACACACACACACACACACACACACACACACACACACACACACACACACACACACACACACACCTGAAACCTGTACCTACCTGTCCGGACATTTTCCTGTAATTTAAAAAAGGTGCTAAGTTAAATATAGCCTGTCTGTTCTTTAGTGTCATAATATACTGAGACCATAGTTTTAATTTATTTTAAGATGCAATCCACATTTGAGTGGTTCTCACCAATGAATGTTCTGCATCGATAAAGCAGGAGCAGAAGGATAGCCAGTAGAATCACAACAGCAAGTCCCACAATCGCTCCCATTACATATGGAGAAATCTGATCTGCAGGTCCAGACACTGAAAACAGAAGATTTGAATTAACATTTTAACTTAGAGGTACAGTGTAATGCTTCAAACGATTGGGAGTTCACTATTATTATTAATGTGTGACACCACAGTCATGTCATTGTCATTGTAACTGAGATATTTTTATGAATGCTTTCTCCCATTATATAACATATATGACAAATAAATGTCATGTTTGAATTCCTTTAATTTGCATATAGGTTAAATTCTTGTCAGCATACTCACATGTCACTGCCATCCAGCTCTGCGGTGATTCTGCTCCAGAATATTTACACTTGTAGAAGCCCTGATCAGGCTTAGATACAGCAGGTATGATCATCTCTCCGTTGGTTTCATTCAGGACCAGTTCATCATTTCTATAAAAGTCCACGTTGGAAAGTGAAGAGTCTGTTCTGTGTTTGCAGCTTAGAGTCACAGACTGTCCCTCAGTCACAGGATGGACAGGACTCACCAGGATGACTGGACCATCTGTCAAAAAAGCAGTACAATTCAAACACAAGTCAATACAAGACTGATTACTGTGAGTGGATAAACGTGTTAAGAATACACTTGTTTACAATGGCAGCCACCGTGTTCAAACATTTAAAGACATACAAATATTCACTTCCATAGGAGCAGCAGATCATAGTGGACGTAAAAGGGAAAAGGGAAATATACAAGAAGGGGGAAAAGGGGAAGGGTGGGGGTTCATGTTTTTCATGAAATCATGAAATTGTGCTCTTTTTTTAGATAGTAAATTAAGGAATATCACTCACCATGTACTGTGATGTTGACAGCATTGCTGTACTCTCCCAGTGTAGACTCACACCAGTATACTGCACTGTCACTTGTATATAAAGATCTGGTCCATGTAGATTTGTTCATTGACGGCCAAGACGAAACCTTGTGCAGTCGATCACTGTAACTGTTCACTTTCCATTGGGTAGAGTTTCCCTCACAGCTCAGTGAGACAGACTCAGAGATGAAGTATTGAGTTCTGTTAGAACTCACTGTGAGAGAAGCTGAAGAATGAAGATCTAAAAAACACAACACAGGATCAGAGGTCAAACAAAGAGCAATGTTACAATGATGGGCGGCCACAGACAGACAGACCGGCAGAGCAGACTTTGAGTAGTGGAAAAGGGTCCTGTTGTATTTGGCGCACGTAACTTTGTGGCCTGCTATTCCCCTGTCCCGTGCTGATATGGACCCGAAAACCCCCTTAACTGAAATCCGCCAGATTGTGGTAATCTTGAGTTCACAAGTTCCCTCCTCCTGCCTTGATCTGAGCTATGTCAGGTTGGAAGCCTATGTACTGCAAGACTCTTGGGTGGCCAGAAAGACACAATTCGTAAATCTAATATAGACAATGGCAATGCCCACTCACCACCAGACCACACAAACTGAGGTTGACTGTCCTCAGTGTAATAAACTGGGTCTCCTCTCCCAGCTTTACACACATATCCTCCTGTGCCTGTTGTAGCACCATGAATGATGTAGGATCCATCTACAGTCCCATTAGATAAGAGTTCAGCAGTGTAGGAGTTGTATGATGGTGTAGGAACAGCTCTGTACCAGTAGAACATCCAGCCTGCAGGAGATTCTTTAACATCACAGCTCAGAGTCACTGAGGCTCCAGGACTCAACCATTGAGGAGACACACTCAGAACAGCCTGGGGTTTGGCTGTTGGAAAGAACATTTCTCTGGATTAAACCAGTGTTTATTGTTTGAAAGGAAAAGAACATAGACTAGGCCAGCACACTGGGCAAGACCTATTAGAGTCTATCAGCGGAAGTTGCAGGGTTGGTGGAAGTACTGCCAAATCGGGGGGAAATACATCTGGCGGACACTTCGGCTGATAGACTCTCTCTTGCCTTAGGTTGTGACCAGGCTTTTCTCTTCGCTGTGAGTAAGCCTGTGGACCCAGGCTACTAGGCCGGGGGGGGGGGGGGTATTTTTATCACTGCTAAACCCCTTATCCCTACAGTTCTTTGACTTTTTTACTATTTTCAAAAACATTTTTGAAAATAGTAGTGCAACTCGACAATCAACATTGACATGCGTTACCATTTAAACTATTCAAAAAATGTCTCAACCACCTCACAGACCGTCAGGTCTGTGAGGTTAGGTTGAGGGTCGGGTATAGCAATGTTTGCTACAAACATTGCTATACCCTTCTCTAAACCTACCCCTAAACCTAACCGCAAGATAAGATGGTGCTGATGAGCAGCCTACTGGGAATTATCACTTGATAACGGTAGAAGCGGGTGGGACATGGCAACAACAGGGGCCTGTGGGTTGATGTGTGACGTCATCACATCAACTGTGAGGCACGTCCACTGCAGCTGGAGCCTTTTGCAAATATCACCTACAAAGCCTCAACTTACTACAACACGAAAAGATTAAGCAGAGTTCGAGAAGTTGATCCAATCCAAACTGTTTAGCAGTGACAATAATGGAGCCCTATAGGTCTGTTGGAAGATGTTTATGCAATATTTTGAGGCTGCACGAAAAGTTCCCTCTCCAACGCACAATATTAGCTTTTTTCCAGTGTTGTTTGTGTAAGTTATACTTACCTGACACAGTCAATTTAACAGTCTCACTCCACCCTGTAGATGAATGCAGGCCATCCTTGGGATGGCCTTTGCAATTGTAGTCTCCAGCGAAGACCTCACGGGCATAGCTGATCCTGAATTCAGCTTGGTTCCCTGGTCTGTTGTACCATTTGGGAATGGTTGTGCTCCATTCATAGTACCAGTCTCTGTCCCCTTTTTCCTCTATCTCACATTTAACAGTGATGGTTTCTCCACGGAAAATGTGAGACCAGCTGGGCTGCAGAACCACAGCAGACCTGCCCACTGTTAACATTAAGAGGTCCAAATTAGTACACAACAAGATTGCTTATATCTGTCCGGTTAGATTAGATTCTTGATTCTTTCAAGATAACATTCTACTTTCCTGGTTTAGTTTTTTTAAATTAGGCCTGTACTCACCAATTTTATCTATGGTGACTGTATCACTGTATTGAGTGTAGTATAGTGGTGGTTGTCCTCTCCCTAGTATGCACCTGTACGCTCCTCCTTCGGACACACTGATTGGTCCATCGGAGTATTGAGCATCATGTGATTGGTCATTTTGATACCAGTAGTATTTCCATCCAGATGACTCCTCTACAGAGCAGCTCAGTGTAACACTGCCCCCTACTGGTATCTCTGTTTGGTTGGGTTTCAGTGTGGCCTTTGGTTGAGCTGTTCAGATTAGGAAGATTATTTAATTTTCATTTTACTTGTAGGCTGTGAATTACATTAAAAATGGGCTATGACGACTAATGTTGTAATTACCCATGAAGACAAAATACTGAAGGCAAAAGCATGCGATTGATCTGAGGTCAACAAGCTGGAATAATGAAAGCAGTTGTGTGAATATAACAGAATAGAATCATCAAAGCTGAGTATACAATTCATACCTTTAAAAGACAAAGTGATGGTGTTGCTGGCTTTTGAAACTTGTTTGTCATACTTGCGTTGTCCCCAACACCTGTATTGACCACTGGAATAGATGTCGGAAGGACCTATCACATATTCATGTTCTCTGTGATTGATATTGATATTGTTCTTCCACCATGAGTACTCCCAGTCAGAGGCAGGTCCTTCCTGTATGCTACAGCTCAGAGTAACAGTCTCTCCAATGAAATGATCAGTCCAGTCAGGGTGTTTGATCAGAGCAGGCACAGGTTGCTCTGTAGACGTAACATGCAGTTGAATAATTTTATTGATTATTATTCCTTACACATTGAAATATAAATTCAGCATACAATTTGAGTATAACTCACCAGCGACAGTGACCCGAACTGAGTTACTGTATTGTGTGTATGATGGGTAAGATGTCTTTCTATTCTGTCCTCGACACTGGTAGCTTCCACTCTCTGAGACAGAGGGACTGAATGTGATGGTTGACTGATATGTAACCTTCAGTTTATTGTAGTCTCTGTACCAGCCGATGTTCCAAGCTCTACGGTCTTCCACAGTACATGTGAAAGTCACACTGTTTGATGCCAGAACACTTGTTCTGTCTGCTTTCAGTGTAGGTTTTATGTTGTATTCTGTAATTTATGATAATAATGAGTAATTTGATGTACTAATTATTGCGTAACTTCTGAACCTCCGCAATATTTGCTTGAAGCGTTGATGTGGGGAGAGAAAACGTAGGAACAGAGAACGCACACACACACACACACACACACACACACACACACACACACACACACACACACACACACACACACACACACACACACACACACACACACACACACACACACAACACACACACACACACACACACACACACAAAACACACACACACACACACTGAATAAAGAGAATATATAGTGAATCAATGATCACCTTGACTGTGTCCATAGGAGAGGAAGATACTCAGCACTAAAAGATATTTGACAACAAATATCAACAACAATACAGTAATGCATCCATTCCATAAACACTGTGTTAACACCTAATGTATTACGATGTCAATAATGCTGCCATCTTCATTAGTACAGGATCAACAAAATAAAGACGGGCTTCAAATCTGTAGCCTATATTCTCTTTATTATAACTCTTGAAATGTAGTCTGCACAAAATAAACTAAATAAAGAGATGCTATGCATACAATTTAAAACTATAAAAATACAGTTCTAATATCCTACACGCACGCACACACGCGCACACACACACACACACACACACACACACACACACACACACACACACACACACACACACACACACACACACACACACACACACACACACACACACACACACACACACACACACATCATTGCATCAGTTGTAACTATCAATCTACTGTATAACGACCCTGTTTAGTTAAAACTGTGTCAGTATATAAAAAAATATATATAAAATTTATATACTCACAGAGGAGCACACAGGGCAAGGTGTGCCCCATTTTCTGCTGTGATGAACTATGACAATGTTTATACTTCCTATTCTAGTGTTGTATACTGTTGCGTGAAAGAGGGAAATTAAGTGTGTGTGTGTGTGTGTGTGTGTGTGTGTGTGTGTGTGTGTGTGTGTGTGTGTGTGTGTGAGTGTGAGTGTGAGTGTGAGTGTGTGTGTGTGTGTGTGTGTGCATGCAGACGTGCGTGCTGGCATGGTTGAAATAAATTATTTTTTTATGCACGGTATGCCACATGAGATATACAGTAGGCTATGACATTTAGGTAGAATAAGGATGTTGGTTAAAGGACATCTCAAGTCAAATATTATATATATATAACTATATAACTTATACTATATAACTTGATTTCTATTAATGTTCAACATCTACATTCTGTAACTTTTTTGGTTTGGCCATATTGTCCTGGTTGACATTATTCTGCCATCATTAGACAAAAGAGGAAATAAGTGTAAGTGGTGTCAGGTGTGACAGGACAATGGCAAAACATAACGAGAAAATGTGTGCATTAAAGAAGTTCCAAATAGCATGTGGCATGTTGGTCATGTGATCACTGACCACATGAAGCATGGGAAGTATTGGTAGCTAACGTTAGGCCACATTGTTCTTGTTGTTATTGTTTGATATGAACAAATTAGGGCTGTTGATTAAAAATTTGAAACAAATTAATCACAGCTTCAAAATTAATTTAACCATGATTAATCACCATTCAAACTGTCCCAAAATATATGCCATGTTTTCCTGTACAGGATTTGAACATTTGGGGGGGGGGGGGGGGGGAATAAAAAAAATCTGGGAAAGATTCTGGGAAAAAAAGATCTATTTATTTCTTAAATATTTATCAAAACGGGTGATCTACAAGCCCCCAATGCTTGTAGATTAGATGTCTGTTGCAACTTCAACAACAACTGATGTTATTATTGATGCTTTACTTGCCTAATACCTAAGTCATGTAACCGAAAATGGTATGTGTGACGCTTTGTGCCCCGGGCCATTTTCACCTGCCACCCCCCCCCCCCCCTTCCAATTGGGAAATGTCACATTACACAAATCCAGGCACGCATGCAATATGTAAATCATATACATTTTATTAAAACGGTCACTTTACAAGTATATTAGCTGTTAGATCAATGGGCTTCCAGAATCAAGTCTGATTCACTCTTAACTACATACAGTACATACAATACATTACAGTATGAACAACAGACAGATCAGGAAGACATGAATGATCTGAAGACAGGATTGGCTGAGACAACAGAGCTGATCGTATGAAGATATTGAGTTTAAAATAGTGACATCATGGTTTTAGGAATGATTGATGTCACAAAGTTCATCCTACATTGGGAAGAATTGGGTCTGTGCTTTTATTTATACGATCTATATTTTTTGTCATTATTAAATGAGCTTCTCATACTTTTTGAAAGTAAACAAAGAAGAAATAGAAATGTCCAGTGAAGATAAAGCTGAGTAGATGAACGCACTGAGATGCAAACAGTACCCAAAGAAATTCACTTTTAAAGCTGCATCCATTGATGTTATAATAATAATAAAAAGTGAAATAACTGATCACTGATCCCCATTAACCACCAGTTCTGTAATAGAGAATAAATTTTTATCATTTTGACAACCGAGGATCACCTCTCAATTGACAATACAGATCATAATGACCATTAATCTTCTACATTCTCTAGTTTGTGTAGACTTGGGCTAATTCAAATCCAGAATAGTTTAACTCTTATGAGAGTTGCATCTTTTAACTCTCAAAGAGTTGCATCTGGTTAACCAACTTTCCATCATTTGGCCTGGGGACCACCTGGAATCCTCTCAGGGAGCACTGGTGGTCTCCGGACCACCTGTTGAAAACCCCTGCTGTAGACCGTCAAGTCAGTCATCAGTATTCATTATCGCAAAGAATAGGTTGTCACACATCTATCGGCAACAACCAAACAAAGCCTTCCTTATTCTCTGACAGTATGAGTCTAAAACAGCAATTAAGAAGAAAAAAACCTCAATGGTTGTATTTCTTTACAGTAGCCTTCGTTTATCACATTGTGCGTTTAAAAATAAAAAAAAGCCATCCGTGTGGTTGCAGATGTTGGAAAAATTGGAAAAAGTAGAGTCGTTGACTCGTTTCACCAAAATGAAAAAGTCACAGATGAGAGGCGAACGACAGGGCGGAATGTAGCTGAAACGGAGACACGTGCATATGTTAAAACACATACATTACAGTGTAAACACTCAACAGTTGGTCACTCATACACAGAGTGGCCTACGTACTGACTAACACACATTTACAGACCTTTTCAGTTCAAACAAAACTCAGACTTGACACGGCAGGGACGTGCAGAAGGGGTTGACTTTTGCGGTGCAACCCAGGACCCTTTAGTTTGTGGAGACGCAGGTGTTATGTTAAGTATGTTCCTTCCAGCAAGGCATAGAAAGGAAAGGAGTGGCACGTGCATTTCTTTCACTAGTGTTGTAGTTCTCTCTAGACCACATATGTCAAAGTCAAGGAGATGATTTAATCCGGCCCCAGGCTTGTAGAGCAAAAATGTCTGAGTCTAACAAAAAAAAAGTAAGTCTCTAGCACGTTCCTATCAAAAGTTATGGTCGTTTAAAGAAATGCTTTTGAGCTCTCTTCTGAACGGCATGGAATGCATGTTGTCCAGCAGGGGGAGTCGTTTTACCAGGCTAGGCTGCTGGCGCTGCAAAGTGAGAACTATACTTCAGCAGTACAAGGGTGTGTAACCGAGAACTATACTTCAGCAGTACTAGGGTGTGTAACCGAGAGAACTATACTTCAGCAGTACAAGGGTGTGTAACCGAGAACTACACTTAGTTAACTTTACATACTTACTTAAATTTAGTATTTGAAATTTAAATGCTATTTTCGTATGGTTTATTGACACTCTGTAAATTAAAATAGTCTTTCATAGCAAATGTCTTAATCTAGGCTACAAGTATGAAACCAATAATATATATTAATATCTATTCTTAATAATAAATATGACTTGTATGATATACTGTAGTGTAGAAGTAACGGCTGTGTACGTAAACATGCGTGTGCCGTGCATGCTTGCAGTCTGCGACTGGTTGCACCGCGGCGCTCCGGCCCCCATGAAGTCACATTAAGTCCAATGCGGCCCCCACCCCAAATCACTTTGACACCACTGCTCTAGACCAATCTAAAGACAAGATTTCATTGTCTTGGCCTCAAATTGTCTTATCTTGGTCTCGACGCTCTCACACTTCATTGTCTCGTGGTCTTGTCTAGGTTTCTCCCTCAGTTTGTCTCGCTCTTGTCGTGATCTCCGAGCAGATGTCTCGGGTCTCTTCCGTCACCAAGAACACGAGACGAGACAATGCAAAGGACATGTTCTATATCCATTATGAGTACTGAGGAGCGCTGGATGGATGACATACAATCATGCATATCACTAGCAGTCCACAACTACAGAGAGAATTTAGGCATGGAGGTCTTGGCCAGGGCCTCGGTCTCGACACCTGCAGGTCTTGACCTTGCCCCATAGGTGCTAGTCTCGTCTCGATCTGGACTAGCAGACTAGCAAGTATTGGGGTTGTCTCTCTCTCATTTTGGTCTCAACCCCCCCTATAAGTCTTGGTCTGGTCTTAGGTTTGATTTAGGTGGTCTTGACTATCTGGTCTAACACTATCTTTCACCAAATGCTCCATTTGTGGTCTGTAAAGAGCAGTTTGTTTTACAGACAGGTTAAAGGGCAGGGGTGGAAGCCCCCCTTGTCTATGTGTGCACGTCCCTGTTACATATCAATAGTCTGGATTTTGCTGTAAAGTCTTCATCATTAAAACAATGGATACAGTGCATACATGCAAGTAAGAACGTTAGTATAATTATTCTCCTTGGATAAAGTACCATTTTCCCAGTAAAGGTTAAAGTGCTTTTAGTAAGATTTCTAAAATATATCTACCAGTATCACTCAGTTCATAAAAAACGTTTCCAGTGAATACATCCACGTCAAAAGAACATGCTGTAACCAACAATATGTTGGAATCAGTTAAGTAATAATGATCGTTAGAAACTGTTATTTTATACATAATATAAACAGGATACATTCCATTAAAAATCCTTCCGTGGGGAAAACAAATAAAAATAAGTACAGTAAGGCGAATTTCCAGTAAACTTCACCTTCCATTACAGTGAGATATCCCCAAGCTATAGGGCGCAAAAGACAGTACCATGATGATGATCCAATGATTTCCACTCCTGACCTCCATGCATGCAGCTCTCCCTCGCTTCTTAGTTTTTTGTCCTGATGTTTATAGTACATACATCAAGTCCTCCTGGATACTGCATGTTTGTCAAAGACACACAGCCATACTATGTACAGTTTTCACTTTGTAGCTTTTGTTCATCCTCGAAATAATATATCTACCCACCGCTGTCACCTCGCTCTCCACACATATAGAGGCAAAGCATGGATAGGTGTTTGTTTGTGTGGGTTTTGTGCTGGCGGTGTGAGAGTTCCGTTTGTGTGTCATCGTCGTCGTCATGTGTGAAAGAGAGACAGCCTTTTTTGCGAGGCTGAGTTTTTTGCGTTGAGCAGCAGCACCTTTTGTGTGTTGTGATGTACAGTACAGTCAGTCACTTGGTTTCCCTTTTGTTTAGAAAACACGACGACTCCTACAGTAGCTCTCCTCTTCTTTTCCTTTTATGCCGAACCTACTTTGATGCCATGTCTCTGATGCCTTTTTATATTTATTGTGCTCTGTCACAGGGGCGCAGAGATCGTTTTCAGTTTGTGGGGGGCAGATCTGGGGGGTGTCGGCACACTCAACGTGCTCGATGGAAAAAAAAATCACGCCTGTCCGTTGAGGAGTGGAGGACATCTCCACATTTGCGGAAAAAATAACTTTTGTTGTTCCACTGATTTCAAGGCAAAAAACTGCTAAACTGTTCTTCCGCTCATAAAACTAACCCTCACTCACTGCGCCCCTACACACGCACGCACTCACGCACGCACACACACACACACACACACACACACACACACACACAACACACACACACACACACACACACACACACACACACACACCCACACACTCATCATTTCCCTTTCTTTGTCACATACACACACATATGCTTTACTCACACAATACAGTATAGAGCAGTGACGTCACAGCCCCTGTTCCAGGAAGTGAATGCGCCCTTCATTAAGTCCCTCCCCAATCCGTCCTTGTCCAATAGGCATGTTACGAGATGAAAACTTGACCTGCATAGCAACAGTTGCTAAAGTACTTGGATTGCCATTGGGCAGTGGCTAAACCCCACCCCAAAGGGAGGGGTTTTGAGAAGGGCTAATTCTCTGTACATTTTTCTCATAGACTTTTTTCTAAAATCATTTCTATAAAGATGATTATGCCACAGACAAAGACAACTCGGTTCGTGACAAATCATGACAACAAACACAATATTTTGGACCGATCAAATAATTACCAGTAGGCTAGTAAGAACAGGAAAAAGGCAGAATACAGCACGTTTGGTTTCATTTTTTTCTTACAAATGATTTTATCGGCCCAAAACATTGTGATAATTTTCATGGTTTTGTTATATAAATAAGTAAGATGTTGTGCAGGAAGTGAACACCCTTTGCTTCCCATTTATGGAGTTCTTGGTCAGAAATGCCCAAATAAGGGCACACACGGACACACAGACAGACCTTTCGGTCTGACTTACATAGTTATCTAGCTCACTGCTTTTGCATTTTTTTTTTTTTTTTGAAAAGTCAGTTCTTGAGAAATTCACTTCCAGAACAGGCTCTCTAATAGCCTGAGTTCCAGCCCTGATTCGCTGCATTCTGCACATCTGAAATGTCACTTTGCAAATCATTCTGGCCAGAGCCTGCTTAACTTGCATTCCCCTGACGTCACCTGATACGTAGCCACGTTGTTTCTCATTGGACGGTGTTCAAACAAACGTGGAATAGTGTTTTTTTTCTTCAAACAAACCGCAGACCAATCAGAATCTTCGCTTCCATTTCAACCTTCATATGCCCCGCCCACTTGTGGGGATAGGCTCCTCCTGGCCAGACTGATTATTGAAGTGACATTTGCAGATTTGCGGAACGCAGCAAATTAGACTGGCGCCAGGCTAGTGATCTGACATCACCACAGAACTATACCATCTCTCTCTCTCTCTCTCTCTCTCTCTCTCTCTCTCTCTCTCTCTCTCTCTCTCTCTCTCTCTCAGTCTCTCTGTCTCTGTCTCTGTCTCTCTCTGTCGCTCGTCCCTTTACACGTTGCTGATGCGTACGTTATGTGGGCTGCTATCTCTGACCCGTACTCCTCCTCTCCCACTCCCCTTCTCCTCCCCCCTGTAGCTCTCCTCCAGCCTCATCTTCTCGGGGTCCGTGGGGGTCCCCGCTCCGCCCTCCTTGGCCTGGCGGCGGGTGACCGCTGCGGGGCTGCGGGGCGAGCCGGGCGGCGGCGGCGGCGGCAGCAGCGGCTGGCGGATCTTGGCCACCTTGTCGAAGAAGGCGAAGTCGGCCACGTACTTCCCCGAGGGCGAGAGGGAGACGACGGGCGGGAACTCGTAGCCCCACAGGATCTCGTCGGGCAGGTAGGAGGTGCGCACCTGGCAGGTGGCGGACGTGGGCTCCACCGTGGCGCTCAGGATCACCAGCAGCTCAAAGTCGGCCAGCTCCGGGTCGGTCCAGCCACCGCCTGGGGAGAGGATAGGAACAAAAATATATATATAGTATATAATAACCAGTGGTGTCAACTGGGAATGGCGCTAGCCTGACCTCAGTCTGAATTGTCATTTCGTTTTACTTCATTATTCAGACTCAAGTCCCTCTCTACCACAGCAGTTTCTGGGATGGGCGTTATTACGTCTCACCGTGTCAAGGGTGGTTATTGTAAATAAGGCAAGGTTGTTTAATGCCGAATAATTAAGTTTATTTATAGTTTAAGTGGCATATAAAGTTAATGAAGGCAAGATATTAAAGTGCTGTACAATGAGGTCCAAAACAAAGAACAAATCAAAATCTTCTAGTATCAGTCCCTAACCAAACCACACCAAGTCTATCTAAATACTTTATATGTAGAGAAAAGAAAGAAAACCTGTCTGTCTACACTATTCTACTACCTAACCACAAAGCAAAAGTACAAGGTGAGGACCAACTGCTATCTAATGAACACTTAACAATGAAGGGAATATACTACAGAAAGCACAATAGTACCTGCCCTGGTGTTAGTTACAAAAACTCTTACATGCACCTGTAGGTTGCATCAACTCTTAAGGCCTTACTTTCAATAATGTTTGGTTGGTTGGGTGACACTAATCCTGCACGCTGAGCACACTGCCTCTTGGCTACTCTAGCCCATGTTCTGACTAGTAGTCTTCAGGTAGTCTTCAGGTCTGCTTTATGGTGTCAGGTGGAGGAGCTGATTGGCTGGTTCAGTGGAGAAGCGATCGACCAATGAGGGAGCGTAGGGAACGCTCCCCACCAATGGCTGAGCTGAAGGACCTGTAGGGGCAAATAGGGATTAGGCTCCCACTCATACAACCCAGACCCACCTTAGCCTACAGCCGTAACAGGCGTTATCAAAGCAGCAGTCTTAACGATGATTGGTTCGACGTTGTGAATGAAGTGAGTGACAGGGCTGTTGGCCAATCAGGTGCTGGGATTGGATTTCCAACTGGCACAAACGGCCTCAAAGGCAGGGAAGCCAGTCCTTGAATCACAGGGGAAAAATAAGCTAGTATTTTTTAAGGTTCTGATTCAGAGCTGAGCCAGGCTAGGATGGCGCAACTATGGCAGCTGCAAATGACTGGTTTTTGACCACGGCACACAATACACTACACTAAGTTATCGCAGTTGTCACAAGTTGTCACTAAACACAATGGGCAACATAACAAAATAGTAAAAACGAAATAAGGGATTTGGGATAAGGGGTTTAGCATGTAACGGAAATGGAGCCCATTGTGTATTATTGTATTATGTAATATATTATTCTTTGAATCAAGTAGTAAGTGATGTAATATTATTACTTTTTCTACATAAAGTAAAGATATCACTCTACCAAGTAATATTGCCCACCAGTGGTTACTAGTAACGCATAATAATGTCTTTCTCTCCGTGTAGAATTTAGGCATTTGGCAGAGCAAATCCACAACAAAATTGTGCTATTACTTAAAAAACATCAAAACAGTTGTCATGTAATGATACGTGATATCATTCAGGAAGCTAGGAACCAGTGGAATCTCTACAGGAGTATAATGAAAGCTATGCGTACACAAAATAGTGTGCCATTTCGACGTAAAATGCAGTCTAAGTCCCATACGTTTGTAAGTTGAGCCCTTGCGCGTCTTGCCTGTATGGTCGCTGAGGCTATACTGTAGGTGGAGATGGAGAGGTCAGAAGAGGTGCGTTTTCAGCGTTTTGTAATTGCGATGGGAAGTGCATTCCATGGTTTTTACGAAACCCATGATGTGTTTTTTTGGGGTCCGTCTGGGTTAGACCGAGGGCTGTTTGGACAGATGACCGAGTCGACTAGAGTTCTGAGTGGGGCCTGTTGACGCAGGTGTGTGTTTGTTTGAGGTCGTACGCCTTCTAGCATGTCCTCTGTGTATAACGTCGCGGGTTGTGTGTGTTGTGTGTGTTGTGTGTGTGACTGCCGATGAATGGAAACTGCTCATGTGCAGCAGGAACGTAGTGCGTTGGTGACTGTGTGTGTTGCCTTATTTCCGCGAAGGATGGAGGGTGGTAATGTGGGGCGTCTTTGTGTTTTGGAGATTTCGGGATCTTCAAATGAGACAAAAACACCCTGGTAGGGTACCTACCACCCACCCCACCACCCCCAACACACACACACACACATGCACACACATAAGGACAAAGGTTACAGTGCACAGACAGACTGGCGACATATAGTGATGTTTTATCGTTGTGGTCCACTGGTTGGGACAAATAACTCGTAAAGCGTTGGACAAAATAACATTTCTTTTTCATTTTCTAAATGTGTAGATTCTTGGAAATTAGGGAATTCAGATGTTTCAATATAATTTAACTGAAACTGTAAAATGAAACCAAATGGACTCTTACGGGTCCATTTGGTTTCATTTTACGCTCTCAAGAGTTACAGGTCTATAAGGGTCGATTTGGTTACCAATGGTCCTTTCTAGGAAGGAAGGAGGACTCTGTAAAATGATGACAAACGAGGGTTTTATCTCTGGTGCCTGTGAACCAATTTTGCCCCAACTCACCAGCAAAAAAAGCACTAGATTTTCCGCCAGGGGTTTCTCCCTAATTTTGACGCTAGGGGGGTCTGGAAATAAGCTAAATATAGCGCCAAGTTGGCAACACTGAACCCCTGTCTCCTGTCTGGCCATTCTGACGCCATGACTTCACCACAACGTGTCATAAAAAACATTCACACTCGGCTGGCTGGGTAAGCTGGCGTTCAGCGTTCAATGTTCCTCACAGGCGATGCATACTAGAACACACATGTATACTGTATGGGATGTTCCGGCATAAGAGTAACATCACAGGGAGGATGAGCAGCAGTATGTGCTGACTGGAGCTCTCTCCTCTGAGCGGATTAACAGGTGGGAGTTCTGTTCAGTCAAGGACGTCGGCATCACAGTGTGCCCCAAAGAATCAAACGTTATGGGATGCTGGTTCAACCCCCTGTAACCGGCGGACACCATGCAAGCTGAATATCTGCTGTAGAACTACCTGTGACTTCAGCCTGTTCTGACCTGAAAACTGATTCTACAAATGTGCTCTAAATCCTCACAGCTTTCTGAAAAAACGCATTAGTCAGTCGTCCTCGATATTTTATGTTAAAGAATCCACCCACGCGATTATAACTCAGCCATGAGTTAACTCGATTAATTTATTTAGTGCGGGATTAACTCGCACTAAAAGCATTAGCCAAGTGGGTCCATTTGGCTCCAACTGTGTAAACTTAAGTTAAGTTTACACAGTTAGAGAGTGTAGGAAACATTCTACAATTTGCATGCTCGCTCCTAATGGTACCAACATCAATACAGCTTTGAATTGTGGACAAATTCTTTAATTTAGGTCTGGAAGTCTAAATGAATGTCATCAAATGGTGGTCTGTGGCTCAAATGCAGAATAAATAATGGACCTTGATATGAAAAATCTTGAAAAACACTCATTTAAGGTACATTTAGAACCGATAAAAATATGCAATTAAATTGTGATTAATCAATGACTATGGGCAATCATGTGATTAATCACGATTCAATATTTTATATATTAATCAGCTATTCTGTACTATATGGTAAAGGTAGAAGATAAGAAGTTTTATAGATGAGAAGTTTTATTTTGTAAAGAACGTAGAGAGTTTAAGATATCCCCAACGTCGACGTGCGATGTACGATGCCACCCGCAAATGATTCGGTGCTCGACATATAAGCCTGTCAGAGCCTGTCCTCTGACGGAGAAACACAGCTTTTGGCATCTTGTTAACAACGTGGGCAAAAGGTACAGTCTTTGGTATGACCCAGCTGGGGATCGAACACCCAACCTCCCAGTCTCATGGGGGACTCTCTAGTCTACACTAAAAACCCACTGAGCTGGTACTGTATTTTGTATTATTTTCTTAACGGGATATTTCACTTTCAAAAAAACTTTTGGTCATTTCATGGTCTACTCAATCTGATGTGAACACCCCAGACAGTTTATAACTTACTCCATTCAGTATTTAGATATTTGATGTTCATTTTAGTGCATCCGCCTCCTTCCTATACAAACCCATTATAACTTAGAACCCCTCCTACTTTTTCTGGTGACTGATATTGTCCTCCTAATACAATGTATGTGAGAGGGAATTTCATTTACAGTTTTCATTTATTTTTAAAATATTGTTTTATTCATTCGGGTGGGCATGCCGAAATATGGACACGGCTACATTTTCCAGAACAATATTTTAAAAATAAATTAAAACTGTAAATGAGATTCCACGGCCCTCTCACATATTAGGATAAAAAGATAATATCAATCACCAGAAAAAAAAATGGAAATGATGGAAAGTTGGTTAACCAGATTTGACTGTTTTGTTTCCCAAATCCAGCCTGGTATTGTGGACAAAAGCAAAATAAATCTTTAGTTTTGGGGTCTGTGGAAGTCAGAGGTTGAAAACCCATGGTATAGAGGGATGCATTGTAAACCAGGGACGGTCGAGGGGGCTGTACGCCTGTACCTACAGGAATGCAGAGAGGGTGAAGAGAGATACTGTATATACAGAGAGAGAGAGAGGGGGGGGGGGGGGGGGGGGGGAGAGAGGAGGAGAGGAGAGAGAGAGAGAGAGAGAGAGAGAGAGAGAGAGAGAGAGAGAGAGAGATGGAGTGGGATGAATGGGCACAAGAAATGGAGAGGCGGAAGTAGGACACGTTTAGGTTACGGAGAGGAGACGGTGATGAGAGGAGAGCATGTAGTGCACAGAGATGTACAAAGCAGTGTTGTTCTTGACAGAAAATGTCTATTCGTCTATCTAGCCCTAGTCTTTGGAATAAAACAAGACGCATTTTAGTCACCTGCATAAAGTTTAGCATTAGACTAGTTTCAGATGACTAAATGGAATAGATTTGTCGACTAAATCTACAGTTGATTGAAATTAAGTTTGTGTCCAAAATTCAGGAGGGGTGAAATCAATTTGCACGACGTACGTCACGGCAGGTGGCCAACGGTCGCAACCGATCGCCATAACGGCCGCGACAAATTTAGGTTATTTTGCAGCTTTCAATGAGTGATTTTTGTGCAAAATCTAATGCATGGAATGGCTTCAGTATCATGAGATTGCCCATGTTTGTTTGACACGTCACATTTTGAACATCTTGCCCTATACTTGTTGATGGTATCGCAAATGAATGAATTCATTGAATAGAAACTAATGTGGGGTGTGTTAAGCAGACACCTTTACAAACAGATTGGTGGAGAACATTCTTGGTAAGAAATGTATTCCCAGATTATTTTTTATATACCGTAATATTCCCTGGACCCTGTCTAATATCTGGACAGGGAAACAGCTGAAAGGTACTCCATACTGTAAACTGTGCGTTTGTGTTTAATTTATTTGTGAATATGTACCATAGTATGGACGACAGCTCCTGTACCGTTACTGTAAACAACACTGACACACAGAAACATGCAGGCCAAATTAGCAATTAGTGGCTTCAGCCCAGAGGTCTTTAATTGGCTGGGTGTACACTGGATTTGAGGTTCTGAAGGCAGGGGTGGATCTAGGCATGGGTATGGGGGGGGGGGGGCAGCAATGATATGAAACACTACTGCTACTGACTAACTACAGCTGTGGCACCACTAAACCAACAGCATGTCATCATTGAAAACAGAGAACTCTCTGAGTCAGACCTTTAGCTTTATGCATGCTGCGTGCCTGTTGCAACTTCAACAACAAATGATGTTATTATTCATGTTTACTTGCCTAATAAAAGTCCTGTAACCGGACGGGAGAAAATGGTATGGCTGCGGCTTCACCGCCTGTGGTGCGATGAAGGCGCACCCATACCATTTTCACCTGCCCCCCCAATTGGGAAATGTTACATCCAGGGGCGGATGTACTGTAACATTTAAAGTCTGAAGGGATTCTTGCATGGGGGCTTCAATGGCTGTTGATTTTGTTAAAGCGCTAATAACATGGTTTCCTAAAATGGTTTTTAATACTTACAATATCATATTGTATATGTACCTCCAACTTATTTCTAATGGTTTGAGCCTCAATCAACCCTGCAGTACCACAATGTCCTGAGGTGGTGGGGGCGCTAATATGCAGGATATTTTATAGTAGTCATTGTAATACTGATGCTGGATAAAACCAGGCTTGTTTAAATTTCCATGTCAACATGGAAACAACAACGGTGGACATTATAAACAAAGTGGAAATGCAAATTTGGGACTGAAGACTGAAGGAGAGCAGGAATTATACAAAGCAGCCCTGCTTTGTCATTGATGACATGACATCATTATGAGGCCAAAATCAAACGACCTGTTCCTGAGAGCAACTTCTAGTAAAGCTCCTCTATGATATAAAAGACTGATTGTTCAAACTAGATAATTTGTACAGATAGAAATCACACATGGGACTGCAAAAAACACACAACAAAATAAAAAGTAGAATTTCATGTTATCTCCCCTTTAAATTTAGGTAAACTAAGGAAAAAAGATTTCTCCTGGCCCAGAGGCCCTTGTAGAAGTGAATCCGTCCCTGTGCACCTACATAGAACATAGCATTACCTTTGGATGCATTTACCTGTCAAAATGGCTGCTGAGGAAAGGGCCCTGCAAAACTTATGATGAGTGTAGTACAGACCCACCAAGTCAAGTCAACTCAACCCCGACCCACCTATAGGGAGACTATAAATGGCATGGTATTAACAAAATGGGCCGGGTCAGCAGAATGGGTCGGAAACAGAGCGATCAGCACTCATCAGCTGTTACTGAGATGTCTGTAGTTCTGTAACGGGATCCGTGCAGATCTGCACCCCGGACTGTATGCCATTGTGTTCTAATGAGGGGGCGTCTCTGGCAATCTCTTACACACACATTCCATGACAGAGAGAGAGAGAGACAGAAAGAGAGGGAGAGAGAGAGAGAGAGAGAAGAGACCTCTTCTGCTCTTGTGCCAACACGGCTCGTAGATAGCCATGGGCGGGCAAAATGGGCAGCAGCAAGCACGTGATTGGAGCTGTGTGTGTGTGTGTGTGTGAGTGCGCGCACCGGCACGCACGCTCAAATCCTACTATCACACATTCACGCTACGATCCTACTATAAAAACAGAGAAAACTCTGTCTGTCCTCAGTCTAAATTCTCTGCTCAGTGGGTTGGACCAATCACTCTGGAAGTGCACATTGGCACTTTTTGCAGACTGGACAACAATTCACAAATTTGTGAACTCTGTCCTTTGAGGGTTGGTTAAATGGATCAAATGAATGTTCATTTCTCACATTGGCAACTGCTGATTTTTCACTTTTCCCAAATAAATACCTGTATATATCGGAACAGGTATGTATTTGTGATTGTCGTCACATGTACATGAGTATACGCTGTGTGCATTTGAGAGTGTGCACATTTCCCTATCACTATAACAGAGTTGATGATGACAAACAGTTCATCTACTATATACTCATACAGCCTATACCAACTTGTACACCACACTCATTGGCGCATGTTATACTTATAACATGCGATATTGAAAAATGCCAGATCTACTAGCTTGTAGCGCAGCACTCCTCTTTTCTCCTGTCGTCGATGACGTGATAGAAGGTGAGGGTTAACCTATAGGTACAGTATGTTATGAACCTTTAGCAGCCCAGGCTCTCAGGGGGCTCCTGTCATCTAGAAGGTGAGGTTTAACCTATAGGTACAGTATGGTATGAACCTTTAGCAGCCCAGGCTCTCAGGGGGCTCCTGTCGTCTAGAAGGTGAGGTTTAACCTATAGGTACAGTATGGTATGAACCTTTAGCAGCCCAGGCTCTCAGGGGGCTCCTGTCGTCTATGACGTGGTAGAAGGTGAGGGGGATGATGAGGAAGGGGCTGTCGCTGGACGTGTCCACCTGGAAGGGAACGTTCCTCTGGTCCAACCTCACCGTCTCTCCCTCCTTGGTCAGCGAGGTCTGGAGCAACTTCCCTGTGACCTGGAGAGCATGAGGACACAGTTTAGATGGAGCACACAGTGAGCAACTTCCCTGTGACCTGGAGAGCATGAGGACACAGTTTAGATGGAGCACACAGTGAGCAACTTCTTCCCTGTGACCTGGAGAGCATGAGGACAGAGCAGGGGTGGACACTAACACTTGCCCGCTTGCCCGGGGCAAGTAAAAAAAATGGTGGGGCAAGGGAAGACTGCTACCTGGTTGCCCGATCGGGCAAGTGTGCAACTTAGTGCACTATAACACAACACAAGATAAATTTGTCTTGAAGGCAGTCATTGCACTCTGCCTCTGTGTCTTTCCCTGCTTTCTAGCTATCTCTCCTATCTCTCTCCCAGGTCCATTTGGTTCCAAACTGTCATTTTGCTGGGGTCAGGGACCACTGGGTCTGTGACCACTATGGGCTAATTAAGATGATGAATTTTAACTCTTGAGAGTGTAAAAATGAAACCAAATGGACCCGCAAGGGTCCATTTGGTTTCATTTTTACGTTCTCAATAGTTACATCTGGTTAACCAACTTAGCTGGGGACCACCTGGAACCCTCTCAGGGACCACTGGTGGTCCCCGGACCACCTGTTGAAAACCCCTGGTTTAAAGCACCCAAGTAGGAAGTAAAGTTAAATGCAAAAATTACAATATATTTTTGGGGGGCAAGTGACCATGACCTGAGGGCAAGTAGAACCTGACTTGCACTTGCCCGATGGGCAAGTGCCTCGGAGACCTTAGTGTCAACCCCTGTCTAGTCTGACCTCAGTCTGAATTGTCATTTTGTTTCACTTCATTATTCAGAATGAAGTTCCTTCTCTTCACCACAGCAGTTTCTGGGTTGGGCGTTACACAAAGTGGCAGGTGATTGGTTCATACTACCAACCCATAAGAATATTGGGAAAGCAGACAACGTTGTTGTCATTAATGTAGCTAAAGTATGATGATGTTTATAAAACCTGATGCTTCTTTAAAGGAGCTAATGCTTCCCTTTTTTTAACAGTCAGACTCACTCACTATCTGAGTGATTGTTTAGGCTATAGAGTGTATAAAGGGCATTAAAAGCCAACATTTATATACCATACATTTGATTTAATATTAGAGCTGTCAGTCGATTAAAATATTTAATCGCGATTAATCGCATGATGGCCCATAGTTAATCATCGATTAATCGCAAATTAATCGCATATTTTCATGAGTTGTAAATATACCTTAAATGAGTGTTTTTCAAGAATATTCATATCAAGGTCAATTATTTATTCTGCATTTGAGCCACAGACCACCATTTGATGACATTTATTTAGACTTCCAGACCTAAATTAAAGAATTTGTCAACGATATCATTCGGAACGAACATGCACATTTTGTAGAAAGTTCTCTACATTCTCTAATTGTGTAGATTTATTTTAAAATAACTTAACTGATGCAGATATTTAAAAATTATTCACCTGCATTTGGCGAAATTGAACCAAATGGACCCACTCTGCCTTTGGTTTTACTGTGAGTTAATCTCGCACTAAAAAAATTAATCGAGTTAACTCATGGCTGAGTTAACTCGCGATTAACTAGTTAACTCGGACAGCCTTATTTTATATTCATGGTGAAGCCCCTTTAAGTGAACGGTGGTTGTTGAGACTTTCTACCAGTGGCTGACCTCTGGTTTGCACACCAAATGACGTTTCTACTCAGTCTGTCTCTCACAGGAGGGCAGCTTAGAAACCCGTCCTCCAATGACATCATCATTTGGCATCATTTTTTATATATATATTTATATTTTTATTCTGGAGAACAATGACTGCCATTTTAACTTAATTTAGCTGCCATTGCAACTTTTCAGGAATAGAAAGCCTGCAGTTTCTATTAGCTTGGATTCACCGTGGATGATGTCACTCGAAGACGGGTTTCTGAACTGCCCAAAGAGTAGAAAATAATAGTGGTATTTTATCATGTACGTACATTAATGAGGACCTATTATATGAAGATACATTGAAAAGTGGTGAAGTGGTGCTTTATTTATTCAACTTTATTCAACTTTATTATTCACCAACTGTAATCGCTACACAGTAGCTTCATGAGGACCACGCCATGTGCCAGTCCACTGCAGACGACAGGCTATTTGGTTTCCAAATGGATTAATATTGTAACTGTTGTACGTCAGCTAAACATAGTGTGGACACAGTGTATACTATACCTGGCATCCCAGCAGCAGGCTCTTGCGCATGTTGGCCACTCTGATCATGAGGCAGGTCCGTCCCTCATGACTGGACACCACGGCATGCTGACTGAACTTCACCGTCTCTCCTCTCTTCTTGGGCCTCGCCACCTGCAAGACACGGAAAGAAACATTCACTCAAAATATGCACTGCAAGAGGGACCCGCTACCAGGCCGCAACCTATATGTGGCATGCACCTGGGCCAGCATTTGACTTCTTCGGATAGAAATCTGGCACCTACAGTAGACTACTGTTCTGCTCTATGCTATATATGCCACGGCTCTGGCCACACCTTTCAGTCTAAACCCTTATTTTGTAGCATCAAATCTCCGGAAACGGATGCATGATCAGGGGTGCACATAACTATTTTGGTCCAGTAATCAGAGGAGCACCTGGGGATGTTACATAGTGCTCTCAAAATGCGGTGGTCCGCATCGCTGGGCCCTGGGACCCCTTTTTTCCATTCCGTACAGCCCAATCAATGTACAGTATTACAGTACAGGGCGATAGTTTGGGCGTTGCAATAGTGGCTAGCCTAGTAGTAGTACTACTACCTGCATTCTACATCCATTAAAATGCTAGTAGTATTTTAGACTTTAGTTAGAATTATTTCATTTTCAAGGCTTTTTTTTACTGGCCCAGTCAGGCAGTCATTATGAGCCCCAGCTGTGTGGTGCTCAAAAGAGCTTTCCAACCCTGGATTGACAGCTCATTGTAGGATTTTTGGTGCTCCTGAGCACCACTTATGTGCACCCCTGTGCATGATGGTGTTTTTTGGTGTCTTGACCATTCTGTCCTCTAACCCTTTATGCAATAACCTCCTGGTCACGAGTCCCGGAAGTGATGTTCAGCCCCCTTCTTTTTACCCGTGTAGGCGACATTCAGGGGGCGAATCTGAGATAAATGCATGGGATAGAATGGTTGCGGGTGCAGTAGCTTCAGTGTCTTGGCCAAGAACACTTCGGCATGTAGACAGGAGGAGCAGGGATTGGAACCCCGTGTTGGCGTTGGTCATGTACGGTACCTTGGCGAGGAAGGTCCCGGTGATGAAGATCTCCATCACCATGGTGATGACCAGCTGGAGGATGAGGAGGATGATGGCGAAGGGACACTCCTCCGTGATGCAGCGGAACCCGTAGCCGATGGTGGTCTGGGACTCCAGGGAGAACAGGAAGGCTCCCGTCAGGGTCTTCACCTCCATCACACAGGGCGTGTGGTTGGACGGAGGGTCAAACTCTGGAACAAACACACCCATAGGAAACGTCAGTTCCAAACAATGTCATGTCAAGGACCCCCAAATTGGCACTTGTTAGCTGACACCCTGTTCGAAGAGATATGCCAGGGACCCGATAAGAGAAAAATTGTATGGCTCTAGAACGGTGGTTTTCAACCTTTTTGATACCAGGGCCCACCTTTTATTCGGCATTTGAGCCATGGACCACCATTTGATGTTTTAACTCTTGATGTAACTCTTCTCCAAGAGTTACATCTGGTTAACCAACTGTCTATCATTTAGCCTGGGGACCACCTGGAATCCTCTCAGGGACCACTTGTGGTCCCCGGACCACCTGTTGAAAACCCCTGCTCTAGAATTAAAGTTAAATTTGACTTGCCTAAACCTACAGTTCCACACTGATACATGCATTCCCCAGAATGGACAAAATGATATAATAGTTTTTCATTCAGAATGAGATACTTGACATCATTAATATCTTTTATCGGCTTTAACACTGATTAATTACGTCGATATCAGCCAAATAGCTATAGGCTATAGCTGTATCCATGCAGGCCACACACACATTCAATTTTTTTTCCTGAATAATCCACTGTATAGCTTCACATTTCAGGACAATAACACAACTCCAACAATCTATTCTATTATTTAAAAAAGAGATTCTCTGTAGAGAACAGAAGATGGTTGAGTGGTCAGGGGGAAGTGTACAGGACAAGGCCATGTGAAAGTATAAAGGGTCAGGTTTTGGGGGGCTGAGTCTAATTCGATTAGATACCGCAGAACATTGAGACTCTGTTGCGTCTTGGCCCGAACCTTCTGTTGGCATCAGTCCCTCTGGCACTGCTGGACATTAAACTATGATCTACCATGAAGTAGCACTGACTGGATGCTATATACGCATCCCTATATCTGTCACCATCTTCCTTGTCGTTCACATGAACTACATGTTTTGGGTTTTCCCTCAAACAAATAGGTCCTCTCTGGGACAGTGGGATTATATGTTGGTGTCACAGAGCACCAACGTCAGGGGTTCAAGTTCACACAACAAAAAGTGAATCTACTTCATGAGGATGAACACAAAAAACACTGTTTATGACAGGCTACCGTAACTCAGTAGGTAGAAGGGCCAACTAGTATTCTGAAGTGGCCATCTATAAATCTATAAATGCATGTGTTGAGAAAGTCAGCGCCCGAGACACATATAGCTCATATATCACCTTATGACCAAAATCTGGTCGGTGGTTTGCACATTTATAAGAAGTATAGATATTTGGCTGATTATTTCTTTTTTGCACCGATAAAAATCATGCACATCGAAGTTGTGCATGTTGTGCATGGGCAGCTGGTTAACCAGATGTAACTCTTTGAGAGCGTTCCATTTGGTTTCATTTTTACACCCTCAAGAGTTAAAACATTCATCATGTGAATTAGCCCAACTTAGTCCACACAACTAGAGAATGTAGATTAAGATTGGTCATTTTGATCTGTATGTTCCAGGCGAGCATCTAGCGCATTCTAGTGCATTTTGGAAGTGCCACTAGTGCATTTTGGATCTTGTCCAGGCCAGTAGGTGGCGCAGGCCACCGGGAAAACTCCCTGTATGTACTCCAGATGGCCAATCCGCCCCTGATAGCCCCCCCTAGCCCCCCTGGCACGCTCCTCCTCACCCAGTAGGTCTCCGTGCACCAGCGCGATGAGGTACCACAGCACCCCGAACAGGAACCAGGTCCCGGCGAAGGTCAGGGAGAAGAGGAAGAGCTTGTAGCGCCACTGCATGTCCAGGAAGGTGGTCCACAGGTCGCGGATGTACAGCGCCCCGCGGCCGTGCACGTGCTCGATGCGCACGTTGCTCCGGCCGTCCTTGGAGAGGACGCGCCGCCTCCGGCGCAGCGTGGCCGGTCCTATCGCCCCTCCGCCCCCGCCTCCTCCTCCGCCGCCTCCCCCCGACGTCACCGACGTCCCCAGCAGGGGCTTGGTGATGTCTGTCTGAGTCTGGGAGTGGCACACCTTCTGGGGGGACGAGCCCTCCGAGGAGGGCGGGGTGGTGGCCGTGGTCATGACTGGAAGACACAGACAGAGGACAGTGTTAAGAATTCATTCTATTCACATAGATCAGCTGTTAACACTTTGAGTGCCTCACAGGCACTCAAAGTGTTAAATGCCCCTCATATGGTTCCAGGGAGTCCCTAAATGTGTGTTCATTGAACTATGAACTCCGTCAGACGTCCTGGAACGTCTTGGAGATGAGGGACTGTCCTATACGCAAAGAGGGACATCTGGTCACCCTAGGGTTGAACCATGGAAGCCAATAACCCATCATTGGGAAAGAGATAAAAGGGAATGGAAGCATTTAATTGGGCCGAGACGTGACAGAAACCACTGGCAGTGTGGTGTGACGCATTTAAAGAGAGAGAGAAAGAGAAAAGTAGGGTACAACAGAGAAAGGAGGGCTTTAACATAAAGTCCAAACATTTTTCAAGCAGACAGAAGCAGTGCTGTGGCTGTCCGAGGCGGTCAATTTAAGAGCTGTCGTCCCTTTCACTCTCGCCGCATCGCCTTAGCAGCTGGCCCTTTCAAAATAAAGGACACCCTTTCAGCAGGGGCGTCACAGCTGCTCTTTCACATTAAGAGTGCGGCTAGCGGCGCTGCCAGCTCAGTCACGCACGTGTCTCTCTCATCTCGCGCGTACACACCCACACAAGCACACACAGGCACGCGCACACACCAAGGACGGCAGCTGAATTCGAGATGTGTGGTTTACTCACTAGAGTGGCTCTTTCATGACCCCCCCACCCAAAAAAAATGTCAAGAAAGGAGGCCTTTCAGTTTCGAATGGATTTGGCCTCTGCTGTCTCCTGTTCCTGACCAAAGTACCATGATGTACCACTGTCTCAACCAGTTAAAACTGGGATAGCATCTGTGTTCTTTGACCATTATATAGTGGACAACATAACCTGCCCACATAATTCCGGAAACATACATTTGGGAATTATTCATCCACAACTTTCCTACAACCCATAAGCCTTTGCGTTTGTGTATGCAGAAGTTCCTGTTTCTTGATTTTTTGCCAGATTCGCAAGAGAAACTGGTAGATGGAATCAAGCAGAAATGAAGATGGCTGATTTACAAGCTCACAGTGACACATTGTGGTGCTGTGCATCTGTATCTGTACATTGAAAAATATGGAGGAAGGCACAAAATATTTTCAGATGGATTTCAGAGGGAGTGTGGACAATTACATGTTAATTTGGGGTTCCGTGATGTGAAGAAATGTTGGAACCACTGGTTTAACCCTTGTTTATTTTTCAACCGATTTTCAAACAGATTTGTTTGTTGTAAATGTCAGAGACGTCCGCCATATGATATTTTTCTAGAAAAAAAAATAGTAAAAAATAGTCACGTTGATAACATTCATAATAATGCAATCCGTTTGTAAATCCGTCAAGTTTTGAGTGAGTTATAGCTGTGTTTGTTTGGGCTGCCATGGAGCACATTATATGTATAAGGTATCTAGCTTTCTTATATATACAGTATATCTATGCTGTATACTGTATGTATAATACTGCAGTAGCAGGGGCGGTATTGCAGTCGCAATACCTCACTGTTGCGACGAAAAGAGAGTTGAGCCAGAAGGCAAAGCTCTCTGCAAAGCTTCTTCATCCCTACCCTCACCTATGGTCATGAAGTGTACTGTGGGTCATGACCCAAAGAACAAGGTCGCGAATACAAGCGGCCGAAATGAGGCTCTGGCAGGAGTCTGGCATCTCCCTTAGAGATGTCAGGAAAGGAGCCAGCCTGGGTGGTTTGGGCATCTGGTTAGGATGCCTCTCAAGCATCTCCCTGGTCTATTGTGAGGTCCATGAGGTACGGTAGATTATATCGACTCCCTGGCCTTGGATCGTCTCGGGATCCCCCAGGAGGAGGTCGCTAATGTTGCTTGGGACAGGGAACAGGGACAGGGTCTGGAGCTCTCTGGTGGAGCTGTTGCCCCCGTGACCTGACCTCGGATAAGCGGATGAAGATGGATGGATGGCTGGATGGATGGGTTGTATATGTGTATATATGAAACTTTATTCCCCCCCCCCACCCCTCTTTCTCTCTCTCTCTCTCTCTCTCTCTCTCTCTCTCTCTCTCTCTCTCTCTCTCTCTCTCTCTCTCTCTTCTACTTGTGTGTGTGCGTGTTGGTTTAAATGGCTCTATTGTCCTGAACCTGCCTCTGCTTTCCGGGGCCAATATAGGAAGAAATATAGCTGACTAAAACAAAAGCTAGAAAGAGAGCTGAGGCGTTCTGCTGCTGCTACGCTCTCTCTCTCTCTCTCTCTCTCTCTCTCTCTCTCTCTCTCTCTCTCTCTTTCTCCCTCTCTCTCTCTCTCTCGCTCTCGTCTCTTGCTCTCTCTCCCTCTTTTACCGGATTACAATCTTATCTATCTTCCCACTTCCTTACTATTTCCCTCTCTCACTCCCTTTCCTAAATATTTTCTCTCATCGCCCTCTGTCTCTCTCTCTCTCTCTGTGCCTCCACACTCTCTCATCCCTTCTCTCTCTCTCTCTCTCTCTCTCTCTGTATGTGTGAATGAATAGAGAACTGTGCAGATGACTGTGCTCTGAATACTAAAGAGGTGAACGGAGGAGGGGGGGCGGGGGTTGGGTTGGGGGGTAAGGGGGCAGAGGAGGCGGGGTCAAGAGGGGAAGCACGTGTGATTGGCCGGGCACACACACAGCTGACCTCTGACCCCCCGTGCGGCCACTCACTGCCCACACATAGACGGTAAATACAATATGCCCATGTATGTATGTATTGGACCTATAGAGTCTGAGGGGCCTCCCCGTACATGTATACCACTTATTGTGTGCATAGTGTGGAGGAACTATAGCGCTCACTTATAAAGGCCAGTTTTTTTGCCAATAATTGCGGCACACACCAACGCTGCTTTAGATAACCACTGAAACAATAGTCGGCTGTAAAAGTTGGGTAAAAGATGTTGACGAATGTCACAGTCCTTTAAAGGGTTAATAACGTGGAATTCAACGTCTCATTTGTTGCGTCCATATGTGTTTTCTATTCCCACACATAACCAGGGGCGGATCTAGGCATGGGCATGATACCCAGTCTGCTTATATTTAAAATGATTGGAAGCACTCCTACTGCTACTAACTAACTACAGCTGTGTCACCACTAAACCAACAGCATTTCATCACTGAAAAGAGAAAACTCTCTGAGTCAGACCTTTAGCTTTATGCATGCTGCGTGTCTGTTGCAACTTCAACAACAACTGATGGTATTATTGATGCTTTACTTGACTAATAAAAGTCCTGTAACAATTCAAATAATCTTCAAATATTTTTTAATGATTTTTAACCTTTGCCCTTTAGCCCTAATAAAAGTAATTAAAATGACTGCAATAAATATATTTTTGTGATTTTTAGAATGTCCAGAACATGTACATTCATTATATTTTACATGTATTATAATTACCGGTAATTAATTAGTATAAATAAAATATATAAAAAAAGCTTTTTTTAATAGATCATGGTAGTACAACCTAGGTTGAAAACAGTTTTTTTTTCCAAGTAGAAATATACCTGGGCCTTCTATAGGGTTAATTAAAGGTAATAGAGGCAACCTTAGTGTGTGTTTGTAAACAGATTTGTTTACAAACAGAATCTAACTCCACCTCACCTCTATTGGCTCATTATGAATCTGCTGTAGCTTGCTGTGTGATTGGCGGAAACAATGCCTCATCCCACACAACCCCTCCTCCCCCTCACAAATTAGCACCGTCTTTCCTGAGCCCGACAAATGTTTTGTTTTCATGTTTTGTCGACAACAACAAAGTTCTGGACCGTCTGCGGGACAAAGCAAGTGTCTGTCTGCAGAGAAACAGCTGCAGCAGCAAAGTAGCTATATCTGTTTTGATTTTTGGCTAAAAGTTTGCCTCAATACAATCAGATTGGACTTCTTTATATTGCACGTATGATGATGAATGATGTCACATGCATACCCTCTAGTGCAGGGCCGAATCTAGAGGGGGCCAGGGGTGGGCAGAGCCCACCCAAATGTGCACCCTGCCCACCCATTGAAAGGTAATATCAGTGGTCAGAGTGGTCCAGGTGGTCCCCAGCTAAATGGTGGAAAGTTGGTTATTATGGTTAACCTAACTCTTTGAGAGCGTGAAAATGACCTTGCAGGTCCATTTGGTTTCATTTTTACGCTCTCAAGAGTTTAAAATATTCATCATGTAAATTATCCCAAGTCTACACAACTAGAGAATGTAGAAGATTAATGGTCATTTTGATCTGTATGTTTGACTGTTTTGTTTCCCAAAATCCAGCCTGGAATTGTAGACAAAACCAAAATAAATCTTTAGTTTTGGAGTGTGCGGGGCTAAAATGTCATCAAATGTTGGTTCCTGGCTAGAATTCTGAATAAATAGAATTCTAGTCTAGTCCGTGGGGGTTTCAACTAATTATGAATTATGGGACCACCACCCTGACTAATAATCAACCTAGCTGGGGACCAGCACACTAACTAATAATCAACCGAGCTGGGGACCAGCACACTAACTAATAATCAACCGAGCTGGGGACCAGCACACTAACTAATAATCAACCTAGCTGGGGACCAGCACACTAACTAATAATCAACCTAGCTGGGGACCAGCACACTAACTAATAATCAACCTAGCTGGGGACCAGCACACTAACTAATAATCAACCTAGCTGGGGACCAGCACACTAACTAATAATCAACCTAGCTGGGGACCAGCACACTAACTAATAATCAACCGAGCTGGGGACCAGCACACTAACTAATAATCAACCGAGCTGGGGACCAGCACACTAACTAATAATCAACCTAGCTGGGGACCAGCACACTAACTAATAATCAACCTAGCTGGGGACCAGCACACTAACTAATAATCAACCTAGCTGGGGACCAGCACACTAACTAATAATCAACCTAGCTGGGGACCAGCACACTAACTAATAATCAACCTAGCTGGGGACCAGCACACTAACTAATAATCAACCTAGCTGGGGACCAGCACACTAACTAATAATCAACCTAGCTGGGGACCAGCACACTAACTAATAATCAACCTAGCTGGGGACCAGCACACTAACTAATAATCAACCTAGCTGGGGACCAGCACACTAACTAATAATCAACCGAGCTGGGGACCAGCACACTAACTAATAATCAACCTAGCTGGGGACCAGCACACTAACTAATAATCAACCTAGCTGGGGACCACCACCCTGACTAATAATCAACCTGGGGACCACCACACTAACTAATAATCAACCTAGCTGGGGACCATCACAGCTTCCCTCATTCCTGTCTCTTACTGTTTCCAACCTTCCATTAAACTCAGATTAACTGATAGACAGTAGTGATATGATATGAGTAAACACACTTGGTCTAGTCTTAATAATCGTATAATCGTATAATAATAATCGTATGTATAATAATACATCCTAATTTGAGATAATGTTCACATTTTATATATATATGTAATAAATAAATTTTATAAATATTACATTCTCACACACACACACACACACACACACACACACACACACACACACACACACACACACACACACACACACACACACACACACACACAGACTCACAGACTCACACATGCACCATGCAAGGCACAACCAGCACATCTGAAAGAATTTGCGGCTCAGTGTCTTGCCCAAGGACATGTCGAGGAGCCGGGATTCGAACCACCGACCCATGGATCCTGCTGTACCCCCCAGCCTAACGCGTACAGTACACGTTGATGCTAGGCTGCACGGGGACACTTCGCTTCGAGCATGGGTTTTTCAGGTTTCAGAGGGAGTAGCTGCATGGGCAGAAATAGTTTGGACTGCTCCCCTAAAGTTAAAGTTAGTCAAAGAAAAGGGCAGGCGGGCCTGCAATACTTTTATTGAGGACACTCTGTTACAGGGCTGGATCTAGGCATGGGCATGGGGGGGGCAATGCCCCTCTAAATACCCAGACTGCCCCACCAAACATGATGGCATGCAAGATATTTCAAATTAAATTGCTTATATTTAAAAAAAAAAAAAAGATTTGAAACACCACTACTGCTACTAACTAACTACAGCTGTGCCATCACTAAACCAACAGCATTTCATCATTGAAAACAGAAAAATCTGAGTCAGACCTTTAGCTTTATTCATGCTGCGTGTCTGCTGCAACTTCAACAACAACTGATGTTATTATTGATGCTTTACTTGCCCAATAAAAGTCCTGTAACTGAAAATGGTATGGGTGCGACTTCATGAAGCCGCACCCATACCCCCCCCCCCCCCCCCCCCCCCCCCCCCCCCCCCCCCCCCCCCCCCCCCCCCCCCCCCCCAATTGAGAAATGTTACATCCGCCCCTGGCCTGGGTACTCTGTTGTTGTTGTGTTTTTCCCACGTTTTATCCCACGTTTTATTTGATTCAGATTTAAACACTTTTTTTGACTATTGTTTCTCCTGTGAGCAGCTGGTTGTGTTGTTGTTTGTTGTTGTGTATTCTAAAGTTACTTCTTATCTTAAAAGCAACATTTAGCATATCAACAGACTTATGGAGACCAAAGCAAGGTTACTTCCTCTGAGAAGTGGAACCAAAGTCTGAAAAACACCAGGTGCTCCATGGCCTGCTGCACTGTGCCGTGGTTCTCAACCTGTTTAATATCAAAGCAAAGGTCCATTATTTATTCAGCATTTGATCCACGGACCACCATTGGAAGAGATTTGGCCTCTCAGAACTAAAATTGAAAGAATGTTTTTGTTATCGTTGGATAAGATTTTGTCCACAATTCCGTGCTGTTGGCAAACACACAAAATACACAAAATATCTTGTTCTGTAAATGTGTAGACTTCTTGTAAATGAAAGATTGACAGTAGGCTGAGTAGGTCGGCATGCTTCTTCCCCTTTAGACTCAATACTAATGAAATTATAGAACATCTTCTGTTGTGAATTCTTCTGTTGTGAATTGGTGCAAATGCACGATATCAAAAGACAGCTTATGGTGTCTACTTTAACGAGAGAGAGAGAAAAAAGTTGAGTGAGAATTGAGTGAGAATTGATATGTTTCAGCTTTTCTTAAAAAATACATTTGTCAACCTGTCGCATTTGCTTTCGCATTTGACTATTTCAGGGAAATGCTTTTCAAGTTATATCCTCTATCAAAGTTGTAATCTGTGCAAGGGGTTTGCTGGGTATTGTAGTGCAATCATCCCTTAGAGGATTTAATGAAGTGGTGTGCGGGGAGTTATTAATTTAAAAAAGCCTAAAGTGGCTTTTGGAGTGTTAAGCAGACACTGGTTGTAAATCAATCACCCCAAAAGTCATGGTGAATCTCTGAAGGAGTTAAGTAATGCAGACGTTTAGAGGCTGCATGGTAACCACAAGGTTGCCAGGTCGAACCCGGTCTCCCCTAGAGTTGGAGTCGGATTGTAAGCAAGACACTGAACTCCTAATGTGCAGCCTGGTATACCTTGCCTGGTTTCCGCCGCCATTGGTGGGTGAATGCGATGCACAATCTACATGAAGCACCTTTGATAATGTTATATATAAAGGCACCATTTACCATTTCAAGCGTAAGTTGAAAGAATACCACAATAGTCGGCCAAAATGTTGCAACATTGAGGGGTCAGAAAACTGACGCTCGGGAGGGCTGTTGCAGCCTGAGAGAAGGATGAAACAGATAGATGTACTTTAAGGTTGTTGACCGAAGCGTGCTTTTCTCCATTAAAGTTCTTTGCAAATCTATTTGTGCTCTGGTACATTTGTTTCTAGCCTGTTGCCTGCAGCCTACGCACCCGTTCCAAAGACTCGCAGGTGTGCATTACTGTAGACTTTGTTGCCTATGGCTTGAAAGAGGGACAAACTGGACTTTGAAATACATTGTTTTCAGCGAGGGCGGCGCAAATTAGAGCTATTTATGTGTGTGCAACATCTGTTTTAAAGTATTGCACAGTGACACCTGAAGTCTCTGTAATGTTTAGGCTGTAGGCCTACTCGTAGTAGTACAAAACAATCTAAAATAAAGGGATTTATAATAATCAACGCTGGTTTGTTAGTGTGTAGGCTGTACTAAATTACCCTAAAATAAAGTGATTTATAAACATCAGGCTGTTGCCTGATGTTTTTGCTATTACTGTATTACAAAACAATCTAAAATAAAATCTATGTAGAAGGCCCGACTTTTTGGGGGGGTTCTTCCTGTTACCAGTTGAAACCAGTGGATATGAAAAAAACAGCCCTATGGGGGCACATCGAGACAAAAGAGCAGGGGCCCAAGACCCCCCATTACGTGCTTGCATAAAACCCTATACTGTCAAATTAGCGAAACGTCTGCTTCCATTTGTAAACTGCTTATTCTGAACTTGGAGCGGGGGGAGCTCCAGGCTATGGAATCTGTTGTCACGGTCCCATAGCCCCATAGCAGGTGTCCATGCCATGCTGCTGTGGGGTTTATTGGTTGTCATGGAGACCATGCAGGCTCTCGGGCCTCAGGAATCGGGAAGAAATTGTGAATGGCGATTACGTCATGCTTTGGCACGGATGAAAACACGTTGGCTGGATGGAAGGATGTTTACTGTATATAGTTACACACGGTGACTACGTTATGGTGGCTTTGGCTTGGCAGACACAGCAGAAACTGCACCAAAATTAGCACTGGATTTCTTTGGACACTGAACTTGGAAAGTTCAGTGTTAACTTTGAGACATTTAATGGGATACTTCATCGTTTTTTGCAAAAAAACATATGGTAGGCCAGTATGTTCATGTGATTTAGAGCATTTTGCTGGAGGTCTTTATGTGTGTAAGATGTGGTGTAGATATTTTAGATTTTGTTATACGTATCTATAGCAAGATTTCAGTTTTTTCTCATTTATCTCTCAAATACAGCACTAACATCCAATGGAGAGACTTAAAGAGGCATAGGTGATCTTTAGGTGATTTTAAAATGAGAAATAAACGTGGTTGCTAAAGAGACGCTTCTGAGCTTAAACTGAGAAGCACATTTTGGGCTTGGCCATCGACATGACTTCCTGGACTACAGTTCCCATAATGCCTTGGTGCCCTGTCCTTCCTTGTGGATGGGGGAGGGCTGTCTTACTGAGACGATATGTAGTCCACATTACGTATAGTGTCCATGACATCAGAGACACTCGGCTCACCGCTAAAATCTAAACTAAAGACCCCCAGAAAAAGTGTGTTTTAAATGTCAAGTATTGCAAAAATGGTAAGGAGTCCCTTTGAGCTGTTTGTTATACAGTGTAGCATTTATTATCCCCAGCAAGTCTGTCGCATACAGTAGCTGGTCTGTGTACGTCTGTGGGGGTATATACTGTAGATTGATTTGTTTAGTACAAGTCATACACAGTAGGGGCGAGAAGCGACTTTATAGGCCATGAGGGGTGTGTGTGCGTGTGTGTGCGTGTGTGTGTGTGTGTGTGCGTGCGTGTTTGTGTGTGTGTGTGTGCGCGTGCGTGCGTGTCATTACCGATAAGCATTGCAGGCAAGCATAACAGGAAGCAGTGTGACACAACTGCTGCAGGCAGTACCTGCGAGCTGTGGCCGCAATAATTTAACTCTGTGTGTGTGTGTGTGTGTGTGTGTGTGTGTGTGTGTGTGTGTGTGTGGGCGTGTGTGGGCGTGCATGTGTGTTAGGACATTAATCAAAGTGATTTTCATAGTTGACACGATTACCGTTATAGCCGACTTGAAGTTGGTTATTTGCCAGTATATAGTATATACTCTATATATATAGATGTGTTTTTTCCTGCAATAAAATGATCCTGGGCTTCTCGTTGAAGCAGTGTGAGTCTGGGTGGGTGCGTGCTGTGTCTGTGGTTGCGTTAGGTGCAGATGTGCCCATGAGCAACCCACTGACTAACTACAGTATATACTTGCTCAGTTGCATGTCATCAAAAAACACACACAGCAGCGTGCCGTCACTCTCACATGCACTCTGGTGGCATTAAGACCAACACTCAGGAGTCTATGCAGCGCATGTCAAGGTCTGTCTCTCTCTCTCTCTCTCTCTCTCTCTCTCTCTCTCTCTCTCTCTCTGCGTATCCGTCGCATCGTCCCTCTCCACAACCCTCTGTCCCGTGTGTACAAGAATCCTTTGTTTGGGAGGAGACGGAAGGGACAAAAGCCACCATTGAAAAATACGGAGGGGTTCAGAGTGAAGGAGAGAGAGAGAGAGAGGGGGAGAGAGAGAGTGTTAAAGAGGCAGAGGAGTGCATGTCAGTGTCACTGTGTGTGTGCGTGTGCACAAGCCTGTTTGATCATGTGTGAGTATGTAATGCTTGACCTTGTGGGGTGGGGGTGTTGAAGAGAATAATAATTGGTGGTACAGAATTGAGCGTGTCAGAGATAGAGAGCAGAGGGGGGTGAAAGAGCAAAATACAAGCGTTAGAAATTTTGAAAAGGATGAGGGAGAGAGAGACAGGAGAGTATAACAAAGGAAAAAAATAACATGCTAAAGTTAAATAGTCACTTCACACACTGCAGTGTGACTAGAGTCAATATCACATGACATATTCCCAATGGGCCGCGACCGTAGGGGGGCTATCAAGTTATGATGTGATTAAAAAAAAGAATAGTGCAAGCCAATAGGTGGCATGCCACTGTGATAGTAGCCTGACGTCAGTCTGAATTGTCATTGGTGATTGGTTCATACCAACCCATAAGAATAGGGACTTTATAAAACCTGACGCTTCTTTTAAAAAGAATTGGAGGAGCCGGCACTGTTGAGTAACAGGGCTGTCAGCCATTTAAACCAGGGGTTTTCAACCTTTTTGATGCCAGGGCCCACCATTTATTCAGAATTTGAGCCATGGACCACCATTTGAGGACATTTTAGCCCCACAGACCCCAAAACTAAAGATTTCTTTTGCTTTTTTCCATCTTCTAGTTGTGTAGACTTGGGCTAGTTCAGATGATGAATATTTTAACTCTTGAGAATGTGGAAATGAGGGTCCATTTGGTTTCATTTTTACGTTCTCAAGAGTTACATCTCGTTAACCAACTTAGCTGGGGACCACCTGGAACCCTCTCAGGGACCACTGGTGGTCCCCGGACCACCTGTTGAAAACCCCTGATTTAAACCAACACCGGAGGGAGGGACAGCAGTCCTTGAATCGCAGGGGGAAAAATAAGGTAATATTTTTAAGGTGGTGATTCAGGGCTGGAGCCAGGTGAAGGATGGCAAAATCCACTCGCAAACAACGACCTGGAAGTGTTTACATTCTTACTGGTCGCGACGAGTTCATAGGCCTATAGGACACTCAAAACCGAACCCCTTACACTAACCAACCGAACCAAATTAATAACCCTGTCTCTAACCCTAAGCCTAAACATAACCGCACTGCATGTGCCAGGTGGCTACAGCCTCTGTCGTGATGGCCTCGAAAAACCAATATCTGCCCCCGGACCAAGGGATGTCCTCTTGGTCTAGTGGTTAAGATGTTGGACTTTCACGCGGGAGACCCGGGTTCGAATCCCGGGCGTTACACACAGAGCACTGCATGTGCCACTGCTGTGGTCGTGACTAGTAAGCAGCTGGTTGCGACCTGGTTGTTGGTCGCTACCCTCCCTGGGAAAGGTTCTGGGGCTCTTGGACCAGTGACTGACATATGAGAGCAACTCAGGGTTGTGTAGTAAAAGTTGTTGTAGTAAAATGTTGTTCAGTAAAAGCGTTGGTATTATTGCGAATCATTTCTGTGTGAAAATGGCAAAGTTTTGTCCCAATCCGGCCAGTGCTGTCGTGATACGTGCAATACGCACTATGAGTAGGGCAACACACCAAGGGCAACAAAATGTACCAAAAAGTGGCAAGCAAACACTCAAAATAACTAGATCTGCACTTAGTAGAGGCCAACTTGCGACCCGAGATACTGTACTTACAGAGATCTCTGAAAGGTTCAAGGTTTTTTATTTGTCACTCCAGTGTATGTCAGGACATATACAGGGATGAAATAGCGTTTCCATTTTCCACAGTGCAATAAGACAATAGACAGTGCAATAAGACAATAGTCAAGACAATAGACAGTGCAATAAGACAAAGTCGAGACAAT